>SNQJ01S0121194.1:15656-35991 GCA_010110895.2 Picea sitchensis
CAAAAGTGAAAATGAAGCTGGACATGAAGGAGAAGAAGTCATAGTAGAAGATGCATCAAATGAACGCTTGATTAGGGTTGTTGCAAGAATGGGTTCTAAGGCAAAAATGGATATTCTAGTATATGAAGGAAACCTGGATGTTGAAGAGCTTCTAGACTAGATTAGAGCTCTGGACACATATTTTGACTATGAATATGTTGAGGAAGACAAAAAGGTCAAACATGTTGTCACAGGACTTAAAGGACATGCAACATTGTGGTGGGATGAACTACAAGCTGAAAGACGCTGCAAAGGCAAGCAGAAAATCAAGATTTGGGACAGGATGATCGCAAAGATGAAGGCAAAATTCATTCCCAGGGATTACCAAATTACTCTGTTTTGGAGAATTCAGAATTTGAGACAGAAGCTGGTGTCAGTGAAGGAGTACACTGAAGAATTCTACAGGCTGAACATCAGGGCAGGTTATCGCGAAAGTGATGATGAAAAGGTTGCTAGGTACATGAATGGTCTGAGATACGACATTCAGGATGAGATGAGCATGATGACCATCCAAACAGTGGAAGATGCTTATCATATGGCTCTAAAATCTAAAGAGAAGTTGAGCCGAAAACAAGGTCAAAGAGGTCGAGGCAAAAGTCAAGCCAGAGGAAAATTAATTTCCCGGGATAGAAATTAGAAACCCAAGGAAGAGTGGAAGAAACCTCAGACTCAGACTGAGAGAGGTGGAAGCTCATAGAGGGGGCAGTATACCAAACAGAAAGGTCAGTATGTTGATGGAAACATTTTTCCTCGTACCAAAGGTAGAGGAAGAGGAAGAGGTGGAGTGGTGAAATGCTTCACATGCGGAAAGGTCGGACATAAATCTTATGAATGTCCAGATAAGAAGAAAGAAGGTGGTGAAACTCACATTGCCAAAGAACAAAGAAGAAATGTTGAGGCAGAGGATGTTGAAGGCGGAAGATCGTTGATGATGCGAAAATTTCTCTTTACGCCAGAGAAGGAGGTGGAGAGTTCGATCCAAAGGAAAAGACTTTTTCGAATCACTTGCAAGACCAAAGACTGGGCATGAAAAGTCATCGTGGATAGTGGTAGAACAGATAATCTTGTTTCTACAGAGATGGTAGAAAAGCTGGAGCTAGAGACGATTGAACATCCGAGCCCATACAGAGTTTCGTGGATACAAAAAGGACATCAGGTAAATGTCACTAAACAATGTTTAGTTGAATTTAAAATAGGAGGGTATAAAGATGAAATAATTTGTGATGTTATTACCATGGATGTTTGTCATCTATCGCTAGGTAGACCGTGGCAATATGACAGAAATGTGATTCATGATGGGAGGAAGAACACATACACCCTAGAGAAGAATGGAAGAACTCACATGTTGCTTCCAATCAAATATAAGGAGGTGAAACCTGAAGTAAGCAACACTGTACTTCTCATGAGTGGGAAGGAACTTCTTACGGAGGTTAAGAAGAAGGAGGAACCGCAATTCATTATGGTCAGGAAACCTAAGATTGTTTTAACCAGTACAAGGGTAGATGATTTACCGGAAGATGTTTAGAAACTGTTGAAAGAGTTTGTTGACATAGTAGTGGACGAACTACCTCGTTCGTTGCCACCAATCAGAAGTGTGAGTCATCATATTCATCTCATACCTGGAGCTAGTTTACCAAACAAAGAAGTGTACAGATTGACACCACAGAAGAATGAAGAAGTCAAAAGATAGGTCCAGGATTTAATGGACAAAGGGTTGATTAGAGAAAGCTTGAGTCCATGTGTTGTTCCAACAGTGCTCAGTCTGAAGAAAGACAGAGGCTGGAGGATGTGTATTGACTTGAGAGTGATCAATAAGATAACCATCAGGTACAGATTTTCATTGCCAAGAATGGATGATTTGATGGATTTCTTAAGTGGGGCCAAATTTTTTTCGAAGATTGATTTGAAAAGTGGATATCACCAGATTAGTATGAGAGAAGGTGATGAATGGAAAACAGCCTTCAACACTAATGAAGGGTTGTATGAATGGCTTGTCATGTCGTTTGGCTTAACGAACACATTGAGCACTTTCATGAGGTTGATGAACGAAGTCCTGAAGGAGTTCATCGGAAAATTTGTCATAGTATACCTTGATGACACACTGATTTTCAGTAAAACAGAAGCAGAGCATCTAAAACATTTGGCCACGGTGATGAAGAGATTACAGCAAGAGAAGTTGTTGATAAACATGAAGAAATCCTCGTTCATGAAGACAGAGCTCATTTATTTGGGTTTTTTTATTTCTGCAGATAAATTGAGGATGGATCCAGATAAGGTGGAGGTAATTAAGAATTGGCCATCACCGAAGAGTATATTTGAGGTGAGAAGTTTTCATGGATTGGCTAGTTTCTACCGGAAGTTCATCGGGAATTTCAGTGGAATTAGTGAACTGATGATGGACATAGTGAAGAAGAGACACAAGTCTTTTCACTGGACATAAGAGGCTGAGAAAAGCTTCAATTTGTTGAAGAATAAATTCACGGAACAACCAATTTTGGTGTTGCCGAATTTTAAAAAGACATTTCAAGTAAAATGTGATGCAAGTGGATTTGCAATAGGGGAATTCTTGAGCCAAGAAGACAGGCTGATAGCATACTTCAGCGAGAAGCTGAATGAAACAAAAGTGAAATACTCCATGTATGACAAGGAGTTCTATGCTATTATTCAGGCATTGAAGAAATGGAGACACTACTTAATCCCGAAGGAGTTTGTCTTATACAGTGACAATCATGCTTTGCAATTTGTGACTCAAAAGGAGAAGTTGAATCAAAGACATGTTAAATGGGTTGAATACATGCAAAACTTTACTTTTGTAACTAAGCATATTTCTGGAACTGCTAACAAAGTTGTTGATGCTTTGAGCAAGAAATGTTTGATGTTGCAGGAGTTCAGAGTCAAAACACTGGGTTTTGATGATCTCAGGAAAATGTACAGAGATGATCCAGATTTTAAAGAAGTGTATGAAGCAGCTGAGAATCCAATTCTCAGGGACAGAAGCCAATGGATAGAATACATGATCCGGGAAGGATTATTGTTTAATGGTAATCAACTTTGTATTCCAAAATGCTCCATGAGGGGGAATCTGTTGAAAGAGAAACACAGTGGAGGATTGGTCGGGCATTTCGGTCATGACAAGACATTCTCAAAGTTAAATGAGTCATATTTTTTGCCAGGAATGAGAGAAGACGTCAAAATATTCGTGGACAGATGCAGAATTTGTCAGCATTCAAAAGGAAAGAGGCAGAATGCAGGCTTTTATCAACTGTTACCCATACCTGAGAGGCCATGGTATGCAGTGAGCATGGACTTCATATTGGGGATGTCGAGAACACAAAGAGGGTTTGACTCGACCTTTGTAGTGGTAGATAGATTTTCTAAGATGGCACACTTCATACCATGTCAGAAAACCAGTGACGCAACTCACATTGCGAATCTGTTTTTCAAAGAGGTCATTCGACTTCATGGCTTACCAAGGAGCATAGTTTCGGATCGAGACACCAAGTTCATGGGACGCTTCTGGAGAAGCTTATGGAAAAATATGGGAACAAAATTGTCATTCAGTTCAGCTTATCATCCTCAGACAGATGGACAGCCAGAAGTTGTGAACATAAGTTTGGGAGACTTGCTAAGGAGATTGGTGATAGAACACCACAGTCAGTGGGACAACATTCTTCCACAGACGGAATTTTATTATAATGATTCAATCAACAGAAGCACGGGGCAGATTCCATTCCAAATTTTTTATGGGATGAAACCAAGAGGAGTTTCGGAATTGAGTGATTCAGAACAGAATGCAACTAGGAGTGCTAGTGCAGAGGATTTCGCAAAGGTGATGAAGGAACTTCATAACCAGGTGAAGGAGAAACTGCAGAACTCGAGCCAAGAGTATAAGCACAGAGCAGATCAACACAGGAGACAACTTCAATTTGAGGTTGGTGATTTGATTCTGGCACATCTGAGAAAGGAAAGGTTCCCAAAGGGGACATATAACAAACTGAAGATGAAGAAGATCGAACCATGTAAGGTCTTGAAGAAATTTGGGGCAAATACTTATGAGATTGAATTACCCGATGGGATCGGAATTTCTCTGATATTCGATGTGTCAGATTTGTACCCATACAAAGCAGGAATAAGTGATGAACAATCAGAGGTTCAATTGACTAAACAGATGCTAGTTGCAAAGAAGCCACAGATGGAAATCATATTGGACAAAAGAGTTAGCAAAAGGACCAGAAGAAGGGAATATTTTGAATACTTGGTCAAGTGGAAGGGACATCTAGTTGAAGATGCCAGATGGGAGAATGAAGCAGAGACCCAAAAGCATGGATAGACCGTGCGAGAGCTCATGGATAGGAGCCCATGAAAATTTTCAATCAAGGGAGTATGATGTAGGAGCATCGTCAACAACAAGCGAGCGTGGGACAAACGCCGACGCATTTTGGCACATGATGAATTGTTTGAAATGTTTTGAAGTGGATACACCAAACTTAAATGAGACAATTAAGAAAGGGCATACTTGTAGATTGTAATTAGACCTTGAGTGCCTCGCTCTCGTCTGAAGGACTAAGAGGCATTTATGCTAGTAAATGTAAGTAGGTAGCTTTGAATTCTTAGATTAGACAGTTTAGGAGCCGGAGGGAAAACCGATATAGACACCCTCACTTGTATCATTGTAACATTAGCAGCATAATCAATCAAGAGAGCATAGAGAAGAAGAAGCAGAGAGTTGTGTAGAGCAAAAACCCATGTACAGAAGTTATGGATTAATACAAAGATCTTTAGTTCAGACTCATGGTGTTCAATTGCTTTCTGTGTTTGTACATGTTGATTGATATATGTTGGTTTACTCTCTGGTATGCATTTTCTTTGATGCATGAATGTATGATTTCATATTTAATGTCTAAAATCTGAAGAGAGGGAGAGTAAGGAAATGAGTTTCAATTGTTTCACTACCTGAGCAAGAGTTTTCCTGCAAGGAGTGCAGTGAAATTGTCTGCAAGGTGTGCGTTGACAGAAAACGGAGTTCGTCTCTGCAAGCTCAGGAGAGATAACATTGTTCTCATTCTCGCAAAAGTGAAAGTTAAGCACAGGATCCGTGCAAGGAGTCTGCAGGCCGAGTGAAGTCTCAGAGTTACAACTTGAGCGAAATTGTTGAAAGACTGTTGTCGCAGGGAGTGAGCAGAGTTGAAGAGGTTCAAATACTTGGAAGTATTTGAAGAATTGCCACAAGGAGTGCATGTAGGAGTCTTCTTGAAGACTCAAGTTATGGAGAAAACTCAGGAAGGATAGAGTCTTCGAAGTTGTCAAAGAGAAGCTCAAGAGGGCTAGTGCCTTGAAGTGTTGTATGAAGGCACAGCGACGTTGTTTTGTAGGTGGATGATTTTCGTGGAAAAACACTTTGTTCATTTCACAGGAATCATCAAGGAGAAATTGGACAGTCGAAATTCTCCGTGGAGAATTCGCGAAGTCCCGAGAACCGTCAGATCGTGAAGAGGAGCAGGGGAGTTACGGTTTAAAACCTTTACATCAAGATTCACAAGGTTGCAAAAGTCGAAGTCGTGAAATCGTGAAAGAATCTAAGCCGTCCGTTAGAAGGAGGACACATGTCGCGAGATCAACCGTATCGGGGATTCGAACATCGGAGGTCAGAAAGAGAAGTCCTTCAACTTCACGAGTAGCGAAGTCACGAGAGAATCGCAGCCATCCATTTGAGGAGGACAGGTGGCAGAGATCAAGGGATATCGCGAACTCAGAGGTTCGCAAGGTGAGAGCCCAAAGATTGGGTGCTCCAAGTCGCGAGTGGCGAAATTGCGAGTAGCTAGGACAGTCATAGGATCTAAGCCAACAGGGGTTGTTGGATCACTCACGTAATCTCATTTCGGGGTTTCATGAGTTGAAGAGTTGAAAGATTAGCATCAGGATTCGCAAATTCGTGAAGTCCGAAACTCCAAAAAGGTGGGAAGTTTCGTTGTGGGACCCGCATTGACGACGTGTCGAAATTTCGGCATTTCGGCATATCGGCGAAAAGGAAGTCGAGACTTTTGTCTCGAAAGTCCCGAAGTTGTGAGTTACGATAAGGAGTAGCGAGGAGTTCAGGGTCTCGACACTTCGGGTGTCGGGATACAAAGGAGGTAGCGCTTCGGGAAGTGAAGTCGCGAAGTGTCGAAGCTAGGCACAAGGGACACGTGGCAGAACCACAAGGTGGGCCCAAGAAATAGACAGGTGGACACACGTCATTTATTGGAAGGAGTCAATAATCCATTGACTTCTCGCGTCTCGGGGATTCGCGAGATAAGAGCACGAGAGCTCAACATTCAAACTTGCGAAGTCGCGAGTAGCAAGAACACGAGGAGAAAATTCAACATCGCTTCTCGGGGTTTCGTGAAGGGAAGGTTCCAAGATTGGACACTCAAAATCGCGAAGGTGCGAGTAGCGAGAGGTGCTAGCGCTTAGCCTAGCCGGTGGTCATGTAAGGAAGGCACTGACAAAGGAAGAGTCATACCCATATCGACATTTCGGGTATCGCGAGATTGGAAGGGAAGAGTTGGGAGCCTCGACTCACGAACTCGCGAGTGGCGAGTTGTGACAAGCGCTTTTGGAATTGGGCCTTGGTCATAGTGTTGTGGTCACACGAAAGGGCAGAGCTCGCATCTAGTAATTTTTTCACAAGAGAGGTTTTGAAAGGACCTGTGGATCGATTGAAATTGAGTTTCCAGTAGGGAATTGAAAGAGCTGATCCGGCTCAAAGAAGATAAAGAACGATCCTGTGAGCGGATCTCGGCCCGAGGGCTGATAGGTCTGTGCCATGAAGAGGGAGTGTTCACCTGAGGTTCCTTTGTGGGATTTGTCGTCGAAGGATCTACAGTCGTATTTTTACTTCAGAGGTTATATTGCTTCTGAAACTGCATGATTTCATTGTGATATCCCTTCCTAAACTCCTATGTTTCCTAAGATAGTGTATCATCATTCTCCAGCATAAATCCATCATTCGCATCCATAAATTGATCGTGTTATCCTTTTGTTAAGAACATGTATGTATTTGTATCATTGCAGCAATGCATCTGGTCTAGGATAATTTGATCAAAGTCTCCATTTTCATAGTTTTTTTGGAAAGGGGGTCTTATCTATTGATCATCTAGATCTCTCTGGTCCCTTTTCCTGATCTGTGGAACTGGAGCTCTTCTAAAATTTTTATTTCTAGGCTAGAAATTGTTTTTCTCCCTGTTAGCAGGCTTGTTCTCCATGGAAATAATTTTCATAAGACTTTCCATAGTATTCATCATCAATTCAAACTTGTTGTCTGATGATCGATATGTAGAGAGTTGTGTGTCCCCTTGGGGCTTCTTCCCATTTCTATCAAAAAAAAAATTGATTTTTCCCGATGTCATCAAATTTACTTCAGCTCCAACCGTGTCAATCATCATAGAGCCTAAGGTATTATATCTTATTTCTCTCAACAGAAAGGCAAATTCACTATCAAAATAATCAACGTATCGAATATGGGAAGCTCTAGGAGGCGGTTTGACTTCCATGGGGACTGAATTGTAAAATTTCATGAATCTGGTTGAAAACTCTTGCATTGTTTCCTCCGATGATATTTTTATATTGTTGTATTGATTCAGTAACTACAGAGGATTCTTTTTATCACCCCATTTGGAAAGAAACATTGTTTCAAAATATGTGAAGTTAGGGATGCTCGTTGATTGAAGGGCCTTGAACCACTTTCTGACCGCCCCTGAGAGGCTCTGCGCAAACAATCTCATTTTTTCATTCTCATGATTGACCTCTTCCAAGTCAACAGAATCATTAAACCAATCCAAGTGATTTTGGGCATAAGAATTTCCTTTGGCATCATATAACTTGATCCTCTGATTATAGTTCTAGGGAAAAACATGTGATTGGGTTGGTAAGGCAAGAGGGGAAAATCTGGCGGCCATGACTCTAGGAGGGTTTTACACTAGATGGATGGTCTAAGTGGGAAGTATGGCAGTTCACAGAGGTTTAGTTGGTATCACAGAGTGGAACTTTTTCTCATCAAAAACTATTTCATCCAAATAGGATTCTAATCTATACCTGAACAGAGTTTGTTCAAATAGTAAATTGAATTCAAGGTTGTCTATTCTTTGTACTCCGTCTTTCGGTAAAGATAGGTTCTTGTCCAGGTAATAGAACGGGTCTAGTATATGTTCCTTTCCTTTGCACAATAATTTTTCGGGATCAGACATAGGCACGACAGGTTCTAGATCAGGGTTTTCTCTGGGATAAACTTTCTTTGCAGCTAGGATTTATGATTCTGACTATTCTATGCTACTAGTCTTATTTATTTGGAGTCTCCGGGGTAAAAAATAAGTTTCATCCAATATAGGTGTCTAACCCACTGTTACCCTCAAGGGTCAAAACTACAACTTTAGTCGTTTTCCAAGGAAATTTTGTCAATTTCATCCCCGACAATAACACCAAGATATTATCACTCTGTAAATTTGTTTAACTGAGAAAACAAATGACAGAGGTAACCTACAGACCAACTTTAAGACTGGAAACTAGACTTTCCAATCTAGAGATGGTTCTCTTTGAGACTTAGTCTCTAATATATAATGACTTTGAATTGTCGGCTAGACTTATGTGTTTGGGACATGTTTCTCGTTTTGCTGGCAAGGAAATATAGAACTTTGGGATATGGAGTCAACCTCCTGAAAGTGAGAGAAATCAATGACTTGGTAAATGAAACTTTGCAGGATAAAGGCTAAGCAAGCAATGGTATTTCAGTTCAAATGTCGTTGTGTCTGGCAAAAGAGAGAGTACATAAAGAAACTTAGAGCACCATTAAATATGAATTATAACTTACTTAGAAGAAAACACAAAGTTTAAATGATGAAGTCTAAAGCATCGCGCAATGAATTTTAGACTTATTAAACGTTCCAATTTAAACAAAGGGAAAGGCATGAATATACAAGAAATAGGAACTACATACATAGATAGGATCACATACATCAAACCACCACCATTAGAATCTTTTCATCAAAGCCTCGAGACTTCTGCATTATATTTTATTCGGGTTCAAAGATTAAATTCTAAGATTCCCCTGTCTACACTACTTTTCCAACCCATCTTATATTGAAAAGATACAATATATAGAGAAAAACCACACCCTCTCGGGAAACTATGCCTCAAACTACTTCTCCTGGAATTTCGGATTCGGTTACTTCCTCCCAGATGACCTTTCGAATGGAGTTTACTAAAAATGGAAACCTAACTGCACCTGCTCATAACATAACTGGTGTTTTCATCATCATAATTCAGTTATGAGAAAGATTCAATCGTCAGGTTGTGATGCATTGGTGTTTTCTTTTGCGGGGTTCTCGAGTGATTGAGTGCATTATTGGCAACTCTACCACCTTATGCAACGGACTTTGGTTGCAGTTGTGTGATCACTGGTTGTAGTATGCACATGGTGATTTGGTGTGGCGGATGTCTATTTGTGGTTTCTCATGCACTCCAAGTGGTAACGACGGTTGGGATGCCACGCATCTCATCCAAAACTGGCATGCATTTCTCCTACACTTTTCCTCCTTAATAGGTAAGTTTCCAGCATCTATGCGATGGATATTCGCCAGGCAGCCACCGCGTCAGACTTCTTGTTTACGGATAGGAAACAGGACACGTGGGGAGAAAATTTTGTACCATGATCAAAAAGACAAAATTGAGTTGTCTCAATCATGCCTTTGGCCTCACCTGCAGCCTTCAAACTCTAAGTTGTTTCCTAAGGGACCAGTTCCATTTGTTCATATTCTTCACTTTTCTCCACAAGACCACATTTCCTTTCATCTTTGCTTGAGCACTAGCGAGAGCCGCGTGAGCGTTATCCATGGCCGGTATGCATTCTTTGAAGTGTTCTATGATTCTTTCCTCTGACACTCTATGTTCCTCCCACAAATGAATGATCACATCTTGTGCCTCTCTGAGTTGTATTTTGAGACAATTTGCATCCCTTGCTTGGCTATACGACATTGTCATTTCAACAGTCCTTTATGCCAATTGTTTTCTCAACTCTCTGTTCTCCTAATGCAATTCGGTAATAGCGAGATGCACTTGCTTCAGTTGTTGCGATGACTCCTGAACCTCCACATTTTTAGTACCTGACCTTATTCATCTTTCTCTAATTCCCCCGCTTGAGCCTTCAACAAGTTATAGCCGAACAATGCGCATGAGTAACTTCTCAGCAACAGACTGGGTGCACAGTTCGCTAGGAGCTTGGGTCTCTTCGGGTTCCCTGATCAACATTGGCCTGCCTCTTTTTTGGGGTGTTGGTCGGTGGGATGACAAAAATTCTATTTCCTTTCCTTTTCTCGTGGCCTCTTCCATTCTTGGTCTCGCGGTGTGGAATGTTGTTTCCCTCATGGATAGGAGAAAGTCTCCTTTGGGGTCCCTAGGGATGTCAGCTGAAATTAGGAATGAATCCCAGTCTTTTTCCATCTGTCTCAATTCTTCAACTACCAGTAACTTGATTAATGACAAATGGAATAAATTTTTCCTCAGTTGGTCAGCTTCGTCTTGGATGTTGTCTGCCATCCTTTCTAGGATTCAATGCAGGAAGAAAGGTAAGTTCAAAGGCCTTTTCCCTACGAATTTCATCAGCAACCTGATGTGATATGGGTATACTCTTTCAAACCTTCCTTCATAGGTGAAATACCTTCTAATCACCTTTAGGAGATTTGGAAAGGCTCCCGGAGATACTGACTCGGAACGCCTACTCCGATTTTTCCATTTAGGAAGTTTGGATTGATAAAGTATTCATAGCATAAAACATCTAAAGGCGTGCCTTTAGACCACTTTTCATCGCATGGAGGGATCTACATCGCAGCTGACAGAGTTTCCTCTATCACTCGGAGTGTGATTACCACAATGGTCGCATGAAACCCATTAAACCTAAGAGCAAATTGTTCAGCCAGCTTCATGTTGTATCCTTTGATCTTCTCACAATAGTGCATACATCCAACTTGTTCCAAAGATGCCCTGATATTTGGATCTTCATTGATTAATGTCAGGTATTGAGGCTCGGACCTCATGGCCCTGCCACTTCGTTCTTTCTTTCTTATGCTTTGGGATGTTGTCATGACACCAATGTGTTTTTGTTTCGCACACACAATAATTAATGGTAACACCCTCCCT
Source organism: Picea sitchensis (assembly GCA_010110895.2). Classification (NCBI taxonomy): domain Eukaryota; kingdom Viridiplantae; phylum Streptophyta; class Pinopsida; order Pinales; family Pinaceae; genus Picea; species Picea sitchensis. The sequence continues at coordinate 26,865 of SNQJ01S0121194.1, forward strand.
ACATGGTGAATGAGAATGATGTACTTCACAGAGACATGTCGAAAAGGAAGTGATAGAAACTTTGTGCGACAAGCAAAATCAACCTCAGGAGTCCACCGTGCGGTCGTAAGGCACGATGGAAAATTTCAGCGTAGTAGGAGATAGGTGTGGTGAAAAACAGTAATGGTAGGCTCATAGCAATAAAGAATCATGACAGAAATTTCCGGTGTGGTGGTAAGGCATTGGGAGACATGTTGCGAGACAGAGAATTTAGGCATAGAAAGAAATTCAGCGCGACAGGAAGAAACTCCAAAGAAGGGAGGTTGATCGCGAGAAAAACTATCTTCTGACGCAACATCTCGCAAAGAACTACAACTGATTTTAAACAACGACTAAGAACAAAGGAGACGCAGAAACTTGAATGAACAGACTCACAATACAAATGATGGAAATCAACCTTCCCACAGTGAAAGGCTCCAAAAATTGCAGAAAAAACCACAGACAATGCATCAATTCGGAAGGTAAAGGAGGAACATGTAGGGTGACCAGTATTTATACTTGAATGGGAAATGAATGGAATCATGGCAGAGGACGATAAACCCATGGTGACAAGAAGTTTGGAAGCAGGCTGAAGATTTTTGCAGCAAACTCACATGATGAGTACACTTTGAAGTGTGCAAAGTACAGATGGTAAGAGCGATAGAGTATATGTGATATGAGCATCATGATTTTTTACCTTTCTGACTTCATAATTAGGTGAACATGGTCCTTATATCCGTCAATGTGACCTTTACCCCAACAACTTTCCTCGACCTCTGGCATGTAAATTCCCCCTATATGACAGGACTCGATCTTTTGGGAAATGGACCTTTACAAGTCGCACATAACTAATCATTACGCCCTTTCCCGAATCTAAGGTCCAGCCCGCTACTTGCTGATTTTGACCCATTCGTTATTCAGTACCTAAATTCACATGCTTCGACACACGAACTACGACTCATCTAGGAATGACTCTAACTACAAAAATTATGATGCTAAAAGAATTGACAATGGATCAGAATGTGGTGATAGTGAAGGCTTATGTATGTGCAAGTGGGCACTTCTATTCATGTGGTCTCACGACACTCTATATCTAGAACCTGAGGGCCTTGAGACATCATCTCCTTGGTTATCCCACAAAATGGGCATAACATCTGGCTCCTACTTGGGGACATGTGTTCGTCGTAGAGTGCATGAGAATCGTAGCATCTCCTGGTAAACTTGAGCCTACACTAAAACAAGAAACCATATAATATAGGGTGGTTATATCACCCTTCATCCATATACATCAAAATCCAAATGGAAACTAATCTAGAAAATAAAATTTTAGCATTTTTTCAAAAAATTATAAACTAAGCATGAAATCAATATGAAAGTAGAGAAAAATGAAATATGAAATGCATCTAAACTAACATGATCAATCAAGATGCAAATGTAAGGAAAGTAAGATGACCTACCTACTAAACTGAGGCACGAGCCCTAAAACATTCAAGTGTCACCTTTGTAATAATGTTTGAAGAGAGATCCATTCACCGGTAGTGGCATTCTCCTCCCTTATGTCGTGGATAAGTAAAAAGAGTATGGCCCAGATATTTGCTCTATTTTGTAGGTCCCCAACCAAATATTGTCGAACTTTTGATACATTCCGACTTTTTCTCTCTTCTTGTCCCACATTAAGACCTAGTCCCCTTTCTTGAAATATATTTTCCTTTCCTTTCAATCAAAGGTTCCTTTCACCTTTTCTTGATTCTTTTCCATTTGATCAAATGACATTCTTCGAGTTTCATCCAATTCCATGAGTTGAGCAATTTTCCCTTGCAATGTTTCTTTATCTGTAACGAATTGTTGGGCTATTTGTAGCACTAGAATATGGAGATTTATAGGAAAGTGAGCTTCTAATCCATAAACCAACTCAAAAGGGGTTTTTCTAGTGGAGGTCTTGGTAGTTGTGTGGTATTCCCACAAGGCATACTTAATTTTGTTGTCCCAACTCTTCTTGTTTTCCCCAATTGATCTGAATTTAGGAGTGGAACAAACTGATTAACAGAATGAATACAATAAACACAGAGATATGGAGAACAACACAAATATCCAGTGAACAATATCTTCTATTGAATAAATGAAATAGGATGAAACTGTAAAACTGCAGAACTGAAACAACTTGCTCGAATGGTGGTAGTTATCTCTGAGAAGAGATGTGGCTGCTACATGCATCTGTCTGAGCAAAATGATTACAATAAGGCTCTAGAGGCCTTTTTAACATTACTCATGAATTCCAAAACCCCAGACATCCAAAAACCTAACCCTAGGAGGTGAAACTCCAAAATTCATGTGGGCCTCGATGGGTAAGTTGGTACCTCAACTTCCTAGGGTCGTAACTTTTTCATACGACCTTTGTTTTAAGCACGTGATATCCTGTTGGAAAGATATTTTCAAGAAATACACATTACATTGTCAAAATTTGTCTCCGTCCACAGTTTGACTATGGAAAGACAAAAAAACATTGTTTAAGGCCCCAAAACGACCCTGGAAGTACAGAAAGATGTGCTGACATGAAAACATCCAAAATAAGCTAGTTGGATTAGGTGGGAGGCCACCAGTCTCCACCTGGAATATGTGTAGGGATTCATAAATCCCTAAAAGTGTAGAACCCACAATCAAAAATAAGTACAGAAGAACATTTTGAACTAAAAACTATCAAGAGGAGTTTGTTGCAATAGGTGGGTGGCCACCAATATCCACCTTGATCACCAATGATATTCTTCACAATATTCATGATGTTTTTGTTGTTGGATTCTGCTAATCCATTTCCTTTAGGGTAATAACTTGAGGAGTGCGATAAAACAATCCCATACTTAAATAAAAACTTATTGAGTGCCATCGATATAAAATATTTGACGTTATTTGTGGTTATTTTAGTAGGAACATCGAATCTAGTAATAATATTTTCCTCGAGGAGCTTCATTACAACTTATTTTGCTTCTTTCTTTGTTGGGAAAGCTTCCACCCATCTGGTGAAGTAATCAATGGAGGTCAAAATCCATCAATACCCATTACTAGAGTTGTCCTTGAATTCACCAATGAAATCCAATCCCCATTGTTGAAAGGGTGCTTCTACAATGATTTCCTTAAGGGGAAGGGCAGGAAGGTGTTACTTTCCAGTAAAAAATTGGCACAGTTGACAAGATATAACATATCGATGCATTTTGGATAAAATAGTGGGCCAATAATATTATGCCCTTAAAATATTATGGCCAGTGGTGTGTGATGCAAAATTTCTTCCACAATGCCCTGAATGAAGGTCAACCATCAACTTGTTAGCTTCTTCCTTATTCACATACCTTGGGATTTCCCCATCAGGGTTCCTCCACCTGAGACCATTCTCTGTTAGAAAATAATTCATAGCTTTGAGCCTCATGGGTCTCCTTTTATGTTCTACCAAATGATTAGGGAAATTGAGGTTCTTCAAGTAATAAATGGCATATGAATACCACTCATTGCTCTCGATCTCACTTACAATAATGTTGATATGTTCCTTCTCTCCTACCTCAATGGATTATTTATTTCTCTTTGTCATCATTTTTGCCAATCCTTTCCCTTTAATTATCTTGGATGTTTTGATCTCCAAATCATATTCATGTATCTGTGAAACCCACTTTCCTCTTAATCGATGGCTATCTTGTTGTGATAAAACATCATTTAGAACAGGGTAGGAAATGAAGGATTTGATCTTATTGTGCCCTACATAAGTTTGAAAATGATTAAGAGACTTGACTAGAGCATAATATTGTTTTTCTTTAATGGTGTAATTCAATTCTGAGTCTCTAATATTATTTCTCATGAAAGCAATCGGTTTTTCATTCCCTTGATCATTATTCTATAACGGAACTCATGCAATGGTGTCCTTTGAAGTGAAAGAAAATATGATGAAGTCTTTAGAAAAATTTAGAATAACCAAGACTGGTGCAATAATTAATTCTTCCTTGATATAGTGGAAGGATAGATTACCTTCATTTTCCCATTTGAAACGGGCATGCTTCTTCAACAATTTGTTAAGGGGTTTAACAATCTCGAAAAAGTTCGGAATGAATCTCCTCACAAAGTTAATATGGCCAAGGAAATATTGCATGGATTTCTTGTCTTTAGGGAGATGCATATTCTTGATGGCTTCAACCCTAGCAGGGTTTGTTGTGATTTTGTCTTTAAAAATGATATGACCCAACAAATTTCCCTTGTCAACACCAAAAATTGATTTCTTAGGGATGAGAGAAATGCCATACTCCTTAAATCTCTGGAAAATCGCTCTTAAGTGTTGGGTATATTGTTACCTCTTTTTGGAGATGGAGGTTAGAAGATCTTGATAGATCTCTATAAGTTTCTCGATCAAATCCCTAAAAACATTGTCCATCGCACGTTGGAAGGTGGCCCCCATGTTGGTTAGTCCAAAGCGCATTCTTAAATACTTATAAGTTCCCAAAGGGGCAGTGAAATAATTTTTTAGTTGGTCATCCTCTTTTACCAATACTTGATTATACCATGAGAAACCATAAAGCATGGACATCATTTCTTCTCCGGTGACCCTTTGAAAAAGATAATCCATGTTTTGGTAGACGATAATTTTCTTTAAGTGAATCCTGGTTTAACTTTCTGAATTCTATGCATATCCTAATTTCACCATTCTTTTTCTTTATAATGATTGGATTAGACACCAATGATTAATATCTGATAGGATCAATTATTCATGCCTCAATCATATTTTGTAACTCCTTTTGTACCTGTGGGGCAACCTTTGGGTTCATCTTCCTAACCTTTTTTCTGAAGGGTTTTGTGCCATCTATAATGGGAATGGCATGGTGTATGATATATTCATGGAAAGCCTTCAGTTCTTTGTAAGACTAAGCGAAGACATCCTTAAATTCTCTTATAAGGGAAATCAACTTCTCCATTTCATCAGTTGTTTTTCCTTTCCCAAACTTGATCATCTTTGGGGATTCCTCGGTTCCAACGTTAAATTAAATGATCTCGTCATTGATTTTTCTTGACAGCCTTCCCTTATAAATGTCATTCCAATCAAAATGGTTGTTTGACGTAATGATACCTTTGGGTAAGGGTCTGTCAGCTATATCAATGATCTCAATATTCGTATTTTTTCCAATAGATTTATCTGGGCCTCTGAGAATTCACCTTCATTTTGGAGAAAATGCAGAATTTGGCTTTTGCTATCAAAAACTTTCCAATGTTATAAGTTGTTGGGGAGCAAGGGCTTGTAATTTACTTCCACCTTGTAGAGACTAATTTCTTTGAAAGTTTGCAAGGTGGAAGCAGAAACAACAAGGTTTTATGCCTAATGATTCTCTTCCCTAGGGATGGCTTCAATAGAAAAGTTGTCAAATTTCTTTATGGCATCTAACATGACATCCTTGTATTGTTTCAACCTTGGTTTTTTAGAAGCTAATTTTTTTTTAACTTGTGAAACGATTAAGTTAGATTCCCCTCTCACATGTAGGGTCTTGATGTTCATATCAATGGCAAGATTAATGCCTAGGATAAGGGATTTGTACTCGGCGATGTTGTTTGTGTAGTTGAACTCAATCCTGTACAAGAAAAGGGTAGTCTCATTGTCTGGTGATATTAATATTATCCCTTCACCCGAGCCTATGCTTTAGTGCGCACCATCGAAATCTAAGCCCCAAGATCCTTCCTTCTTTTCCTCATCAAGGAAAAGGGATTTTTCCAAAATGAAGGTGCTATCAATTTATTCTTCCAGAACCTGATGGGTTATATTGACATGATCCACAACACCTTTTATTTTGGTCTTTCTTGGGGGGAAATATTCCTCCTCACCTTTGATGATATCAATTTATTTTTCTTTGTAAGCCTCTATCAAGACTTGTCGAATATGTTGCAAAAACTCTTCTTCGACCTACTTTGTTGCTTGTCTCCGTTCAACGTTCAAAATATTATTTGTTGGGAGGTGTACTTATTTTTGTTACCTCTTTTTATTTTCCCAACAAACTCATCATGTGATGAGCTACCCTTTTAGTGGCCTCCTCTCATTCCTTTTGTAGTTATGTCCTGACATAGAGGGGAAGKTATGGTGAGACAAAGTCCTCAATCTGATTAATTTGAAAGGTCTCTTCAAGACACTCCTCCGCTTGCAAGTTAATCTTGTTGTCTCTAATTGAAATAATTTGTAAAAGTATATATCATCAATAAAAATGATAATGAATGCTACAAAACAATTTGCTAAAATTCTAGTTGAAAGAGCAAAAGATAAACTAGAAACAACTAGATCAACAAAAGTAAGATAGCATTAGACTGTAGCAATGAAAGAAGTTTGTAATAAAAGGTGTTTGCAGAAATATTTTGCAGCCATATGGCTGTATCAAACTTGTTAAAATATTAAATTCAACCACAAAACTCACAAAGAATCCACCCAGAAGTTGTACTAAACCAAGTAGATAAAAGTGGAAAACTCTTAGCTAATTTTGACGGTTGAAAAGAAAGTTATAAGTGAAAGAGTGTTAGGGTTTCTTCAACCCTAATGGCTGAATATGAAATTTTATGATAGAAGCCAGAAATACCCCTTTATATGGGGCACCCTAGTCGCTAAGAGGTGCTCTAGGCACAAGGAACAAAACCCAAACTGCAAAAAGTTGAAATGACAAAAATTCACGTTTCCCAATGCATTATTTTATTCCTCCAATGAAAAATATTTAGATTAGTGCCTTTAAAATTGGGTAAATGTAATCTTAGAATAAATATTTATCTCAACAAAGACCCTAGGGGTGTAATCCGTTTTACTTCCTAGGGTATACCAATCAAACTTAGGGTAAATCTAAGAGGGTATACACACATGTATTCCTCCTAGCAACCCTTGCAAAATAGCTTGTAAACTTTAGAAAATTAGATGAAGCTTAATGGAGGGTGTATCCAACATATGCCTCCTAGGGTTTCAAACAACCATAACCAAGAAATAGCAATAAATAACTAACAATGAAGATTTTTTCTTACCAATTCCAAGAGAGAGAGAACAAACCCTAGTTTCACCAAGCAAATTCACCATAAGCATCAAGATAACAATTAAACAAGAGGTGTTCATTACTCCTCCTAATCCATTCGCCAAAATATAGCACCATAAAACATTTTCACAAGAGAGAAACACCATAATTCCCAAGAATAGCGAAAATTTCAGCCAAGTACTTCTCATAATGGGAGAGTTGTGTTATGAAAAGAGATTCACATGATCTCTATTTATACAAAATGTCTAACACATATTTTTTTCCACTTAATAAGGGTAAAACATAATATAAGGGATAAACAACCCTTATCTTACCCCTTGAACCAAACAACAATATTTAATTTTCACTTTAACACATTAGAAACCCTAAAAGTAAGATGGTGTCACCCCTTTATGGCAACGTTTTGGCATGTGTGACAAGTCGTTGAGGTTGGGGATGGAACGTTTGGCCTCCAAAGGCCTTCTCTTCATTCACTATGGCCTTCTCCCTCAATTCAACATGCTCTCATCATCAATTGATTCCAAGTATCAATGAGAAACTCTATCACCACCAAACCTTCACCCCTTTGTGATGTCAAACCTCAAGAAAGTGACATGTTTCCCTCTTCAAGCAAAATGTTTAGGTGGTAGGGGCTAGGTTAGGTCCTCCATGATACCATGCAAGCCTCCAAAGGTATGTCTATGTGATCTAGTGTGCGGGCCTATAGCATCCAACCTATGGGCTTCTGGCCCCATGGAATCCCAAGCTAGGCTTGTTCTCCCAAAATTGGACACCAAGCAGGGTCTTGCAAAACAAAAGTGTATGCCCTCCAAGATCTCAAGTCAAATATATCATGACAAGTGTAAAACAAATATAATAATCAAGGCACCTAAACATGTGCATCAAAACTACCTCATCAAATCAAACAAATTCTCCAAGACCCTATACAATTGACCAAGTTTAGGTATGGGAGGGGTGTCATAAAAGTCCTATTGGGTAGACCAAAACCCTAAAGTAGGGGATGATTCCAAGGATGGCCTTTCAAGGTTATGTAGTGGATGATGAGGTGGAAGGGGTTTAGACTTCATAGTTCAATGAGTTTCATGACATACAAGGGCTCGTATTATCTCATTTATGGGTTCCTTTTTAGGGGTGTGTTGCACCTTCTTCCTCAATGCAACCTTTTTCCAAGCCCATTTATTGGCATTTATTAATTAATCAATGATCCAAACATGTGTGCACTCCCAATAGTGAATCTATTAGCTTGGGGGACAGTAACACAATGTCACTTGAACAAAGAGGTCCACAAAGTGCCATAGGGGTAACCATATAAAACGTTGTAACGCACTTGTGTTAGTCTTGTATTCAAGTGAGATATTTATTGTGTGTTTGATATAGTGTAGGTATTCAATATTTCAAGAGAAATAGTTCATCGTTCTTAGAACCTAACTCAATGAGCATCTAGAAGGTTTATTTTAGGCTCTTATCTTTTTCCAGCAACCATCCCCCTAGGCCTTCAGCCCCTTCTTCTCTTGAAATGAGGTACATGCCCTTCTTGGGTCACTAAAGTCAAAGGGCCTAGAAGAGGGAAATATGATGGGAATGTAATGAGCATAAAATGGTAAGTATGTTCAGGAAAGGTACAACAACCCCTCAAGGGACCCCTAGTCACAAACCTTCCCCAAAGGTTGGCCACTTACTAGGAAATATATGACACTGACCAAGGTAAAACAGGTTCAAAAGCATAATTTCCAAGCAGTCGTTCAATAATAAAATGTAGCTCAAATACAACATGTTTAAATGCCTCAAATATTAGGGTGATTACCTACCACAATACCTAACTTGTACCGCATGGATCAAGACCCGTCTTCCTTCCAGAAGCTAGCTCGTGTGGTGGATGGGTTGACAATGGATCAGAATGTGGTGATAGAGAGGGATTATGTATGTGCAAGTGAACATTGCTAGTCATGTGGTCTCTCGACACTCCATATCTGCAACCTGAGGACCTCGAGACATCATCTCCTTAGTTATCCCACAAAATGGGGATAGCAGGTACATCGAAAATGGTGTTGGTATTTGATTGATGTATATGGTTGGCTACATATCAT
>SNQJ01S0121195.1:0-16641 GCA_010110895.2 Picea sitchensis
GCCTGCTCATCAACAGAAAAAGTTTCAGTCGATGAAGGTGGTATCCCACTACTACCTTTGCCTTCTTGTGGTGGATAAAAGAAGGGTAGTGATGAGAAGAGCTCAAAAACTTATCCTTTACCGTGACTTAAAAGAAGAAAAAATCCAATCGATAGAGGAAAGAAGGAGAATAAGACCAAAAGGTTTGCATCAAACAATGCATCCTTGTTTGTCACTACTATGGGAAGAAAGGCCATGGCACTACTAACTATTGGTAATAAAATTTATGTTCATTATGTGGGAAGAAATACCATCAGGTGGCATCTTCTTGGGAAAATAAAACCATGTGACACAAGATATGTTTATTTCAAAGGAGGAATGTCAAGAATTCCATAAAATGGAATTGAGTAGTTTTTAATGAACAAGGTTGTACTCACAAATAGAAGCCATGTTGATGTTGAAATTTGTCTAGTGAGTAAAAAGAGTAGACATAAACAAACCCAGTGAAGCATTTGACCAAATTCCAAAGGGGTTGGAATGGAAATGCAGAAACATGCCAAAATCCTTTATTCCGAGAGTATTTTTGGGGATTTTTGGGATATTTGATGGATAAAAAGGGACCTAATATCACCAAACTAGAAAAATTATACTAGTCAACATTTTGTTTCCTCGATAATTCAGATGAATTTGTTGTATTGAAGACTTTCTAGTTTTTCTCCTCCATTTGAGAGAGCCATTTAGGTAAGGTTGAAGTCTCGAGAAAGTGCAAAAGGGCAATGTTGAAAATTATGGATTGATGTAGAAATTGATAAGAACATCAATTTACCAATATGAAAGTTTCTATGTAGTCATAAGCATGATTATTATCTACACACTACAAGTTTTCTTGGTTATTGATATGGCTACCTTCTACGTATGAATGAATTTGGTCTCCATGGTTGATTATACCAGTCACAAAAGTGCACAAATTCATTAAAAATGACAAATTTAGAGAGACATAACATTCAACACAGACCCAAACATTGATGTAGAGTATGAAGGATATTAGAGTTATAGCGAGTTGTAGCAAAGTAATAGTGAGTAGCACAAGTGGAGAGTAACAACACAAAGACCGAAGGAGAATACGATTCTGACATAGTGTTGCGTGATTATAGCATAGTTATAGTGGGATTCATGATGGGAGTTCTACGAGAAAGTGTTGGAAAGAGGCATGGTGAACAGGTAATAATTAGAGTAGGCTGATGGAGTAACAACATAAAATTTGAGGAGAAAGTATAGTTAGGTATAGTGTTGTGAGTTACAACTTATAGTTATAGTGAGGGATTCCATGGTAGGGATTCACAGAGAGAAAGTGTTCTGCGTGAGTTATAGCGAGTTGCAGCGAAGTCATAATTGTATTGTCATAAATAATAGGATAGAGCGTTTCTATGACAATCACATGAAAGAGGTTGTACATAGGATATAGTAGTGACCATGAGACATAGGTCAATTCCCCCATTAAACCCCTTTACATTTCCCCTCAGGTGGACTCATAGCTCCATCAATGTTTTATCCGACCAATAAGCCTTGGAACATTTCATTAAATTCAAATTAGTGTTTATATGTATTTAAAATCTCATGTTAATTTTACCTTACAACATGAATAAAATCATAGTAATGAAAAACATAATTACAATATAAAGCAAAGATAAAGTTCAAAGGTTGATAATGGGATATTACAAAAACCTAGGTTTCAATGGTGGAAATGAAAATTCCACAAACAATAAGAACACATTTGTGAAGCCAAAGGATGTAGAATGATTGGCCTGCTCATCAACAAAAAGCAGTCGATGAGGTGGTATCCACTACTACCTCACTTCTTGTGAGGTGGGTCAAGAAGGGTAGTGATGAGAGGAAACAAAAGCATCGCTGGGCTCGAGAAATCCAATGCGATGAGGCAAGAAGGAGAATAAGACCAAAGGTTTGCATCAAACAATACATCCTTGTTTGTCACTACTATGGGAAGAAAGGCCATAGCATTACTATCTATTGGTAATAAAAGGTATGTTCATTATATGGGAAGAAATACCATCAGGTGGCATCTTGTTGGAAAAATGAAACCATGTGACACAAGATATGTTTATTTCAAAGGAGGAATGTCCAAATTCCATGAAATGGAATTGAGTGGTTTTTAACGAACAAGGTGGTACTCACAAATAAAAGCCATGTTGATGTTGAAATTTGTCTAGTGAGTAACAAGAGTAGACATAAACAAACCCAGTTAATCATTTGACCAAATTCCAAATGGGTTGGAATGGAGATGTAGAAACATACCAAAATCCTTTATTCCAAAAGTATTTTTGGGGATTTTAAGGATATTTGATGGATAAAAGGGGACCTAATATCACCAAACTAGAAAAAATTATACTAGTCAACATTTTGTTTCCTCGATAATTCATATGACTTTGTTGTATTGAATACCTTCTAGTTTTACTCCATTTGAGAGAGCCATTTTAGATAAAAAATTCCAAGTCTCGAGAAAGTGTCAAAAAGGGCAATGTTGAAAATTATCGATTGATATAGAAATTGACAAGAACATCAATTACCAATATGAAGAGGACATGTAGTCATAAGCATGATTATTATCTACACATGCTACAAAGTTTTTCTTAGTTTTTGATATATTTTCTACTAAATATAATTTGGTCTCATGGTTGATTGTACCAGTCACAAAGTGCACAAATTTGGTAAAAATGAGAAATTTAGAGATCCATAACATTCAACCTAGACCCGAACATTGATGCAGTATGAGGGATATTAGATTTATAGCGAGTTGCAGCAAATTAATAGTGAGTAACAACAATTGGAGTAACAACACAAAATTGAAAGGAGAAAGTAAAGTTACAACAAAGTGTTGCAGCAGAGTTACAAAAAAGTGTTGCAGCAGAGTTACAAAAAGTGTTACAGCAGAGTTATAGCGAGTTGTAGCGAGTAATAACAACAAGTGGAGTAACAACACAAAATTGAAGGAGAATGCAGTTACAACATAGTTATAGTGAAATGCAGCAGAGTTATAGAAAGTGATGCAGCAGAGTTATAGCGAGTTCTAGTAGAGTAATAGTGAGTAACAATAAGTTGGGCTGACACGAAATTTGAAGGAGAAAGTGTAGTTACAACATAGTGTTGTAGAAGAGTTACAGCATAGTTATAGTGTGAGTTCTGATGAGTTATAGAAAGTGTTGCAACAGATTTATATCTTGATTCTTGTGAGTCATGATATACTTGATGGATAGAAGCGTTTCTATGAAAATCACATGAAAGAGATTTTACATAGGATATAGTAGTGACCATGAGACATAGGTCAATTCCCTACTTAAACCCCTTTACATTTCCCTCTGGTGGACTCATAGCTCCACATGGTGTTTTCTCAGACCAATAAGCCTTGGAACCTTTCATTAAATTCAAATTGATCATGTTTATATGTCTTTAAAAATGCATGTTAAGTTTACCTTACAACATGAAGAAAATCATAGTAATAGAAAAACATAATTACAATATAAGCAAGATCAAGTTCAAAGGGTTGATAATGGGATATTACAAAGACCTAGGTTCAATGGTGGAAATGAAAATTCTACAAACAATAAGACCACATTTGTGAAATATTAAAGGATGTAGAATAATTAAACTGCTCATCAGCAGAAAAAGCTTGGTCGATGAAGGTGGTATTCCACTACTACCTCGGCCTTCTTATGGTGGATCAAAGAAGGATAGTATTAAGAAAAGAGCTCAAAGAAGCATCCTTTAGTGACTCAAAAGAAGAATAAATCCAATCGACGGAGGCAAGAAGGAGAATAAGACCAAAGGTTTGCATCAAACAATACAACCTTGTTTGTCACTACTATGGGAAGAGAGGCCATAGCACTACTAACTATTGGTAATAAAGGTATGTTCATTATGTGGGAAGAAATACCATCGGGTGGCATCTTGTTGGGAAAATAAAACCATGTGACACAAGATATGTTTTATTCAAAGGAGAATGTCAGAAGACTTCTCCAATTCAACGACAAACTTAGAGGCACATGGAGAAGAGTATGTCAAACAATACTTGTGGAAGAAAATAAGTACTTTTCCACCAATACAAGTTGAGTGGACATTTCAAGAATTGAAATGTTTAACTTCATCCATAGCTTCAACAGAAAACAGCACTACAAAGAGAAGAGTGTGGGAAGTGAATGTTAATAGAGATAAATTCCTCACTCGTTTCAAATCCCGAGGATAAAGTGTCAAGGAAGGGTAAAATCATAGGAGGTTAGTATCACCATCAAATAGGGTAGCAGGCTAATGGAAACCACCCAGGTGACCCCATCCCATTTGCTACCTGTAATATTTCAAAGAACCCCTTCTTGGAGATGTGCTAGATATTGGTGCATAGAGGTCAATGACCTTAGAGGTAGAAAATGGGTCATTTCACTACTACCCTTGACTCTACTTTGGTGGGTCATTTCACTATTACCCTTGACTCTACATTGAGCTATTTCCTATAGACATATTTTTTTTTATTAAATCAACCTACAACCAATAATTTAATTTTCTAAATCAATCCTATGCAACATTAATTAAAACCTTAGGTATAGGTATTGGTTAAAACCTTGGGCTAATGTGAGTTTGAATTGGAAAATTATCACTAGAGTTGAATTACATGTGAGATCAATTCATGTGCTCTATTATTCCATAGCTTGACACACATTGAACCTACAATCTATACGCACAGTAATGAGAGAAGATGAGGTGGGATTATATCAAAGAAATTGAATGGCCATTGAGTTGCGTTCAATTTGCATCAAAACTTGCATAAGAATAACTATCAAAGGATAAGCTATCATTGGAAGTTAATATTATCATTAGCATTTTGGTCTTGAGAAATCTTATGAGAATTAGATGGTTGTATAAAACTATTTTTGTAGAGCATATTTAGTGATTGTAATAAAACTTAGGCACCAAACACATATTTACATTCTTATTTACCTTTTTGGTTGAGATAAGAGTCCATTAAATACCACTACATAGACCAAACTAAAAATTTAGTTGGTTGTTGGAGAATGCTTACCAATTGCAAATGCATTGGATTAAGTTCTACACATTTTTGAGAAGAGAAAGTTATATAAGGACATTATATTCCTTTTTTCCCTTTATTTCACTTCTATTCTCTTCAAAATCTTTCTAAAAGTCCCGAGAGATACGAGAAATGTTGTGTTTAGGTGACATTGAAATCAAGGGAAAAGAGGTTAGGAAGTCAAGAGATAGGAGAAAGAGGTCATACCATTTCCTCTGGTCATGTGCCCTCCTTTGGTGCAAAAATGTGTTCCCTCCTCTCCTCTACAAATGCGTGTGCCCTAGCCTCACACCCAAATGGTATGCCCTCTCCCTCACGCAAATTGTGTGCACTAGCCTCTGCAAATTGTGTTCTCTCATCCTCTGCAAATCGTGTGTCGTCTTCCTTCTCTCGTACTCCAAATCTGTCCTCCAAATCTTAACCTGCGTGCTCCAAATCCTTCTATCTTGTGGTGATGATGAATTGATTGTGGTGGTACGGGCGTAATTGATAGCACATGGACTGTGGTGGATGAACTATGGTGGCGTGGACTATGGTGTGTGTGGACTGTGGAGTGATAATGGTTGTTGACTGTGTGTATTGCCTTTGCAACAGGCAGCGTGATTTTGAGATGAATTTAAATTTCATTTTTAGTTGGGGAATTCTCCCCAAAAATCCATTAGGAATATTGTCAAAAGTCATAGTTCCCCATTATTGATAGGAACATTAATGGTAGAACATTGTCATCAAGGGTTTTGACACATTTAAGTCTACCCAAATCATCAAAAAAACAAAAACAAAAGCGTGAGTTGATTAGGATAGAATTTTACCTCACTAGAAAAATTAACTAGCCAAAAAAATTGAATTTGTCCACTTATTAACTCACCCCATATATATATTTTTCATATTAGGATATAATGAAATTATATTAATAGGTTGACATGTACATGTGAAGGACATAGGGTGGATTCATGGTGCCATTCACTCACACTTCTTTTCTACAAATCTTTATTTGATGGATGAGATGTGTAACTTAAAATAATAAAATAAAATTCAACCTTCCATTTTTGAGACATATGGGATAACTCACAATAATCCAAAGAATTAGACCCCAAACCCGTGTTTGAAAATCATTTAGTTCAATTTCATTAAACCAAACTAGCCATATCTTGAGGTGAAACCTAATGAGTAATGGGATTAGGTTATGCAAAACTTGACTTATTATATACAAGAATTCAAAATGGAAGTTTATTATATGTTGATTTTCACACTTGAATAGTCTTTCTAAAAGGATGAATTACTATTGGGTAGTGGTCACATATAATGTTCCAATCTCTCACAAATATAGGGTAACAAGGATTAGATTTATGGTACCAAATTGTGTCCATCACTTGAGTGCATCCCTTAAGAATGCATTTTAAGTGTGTCACTTATTGTGCATCACTTCAATGTGTGAATATGTTGTCAATTATGGTGCATCAAATATGTTCCTCACTTATGTGTGACAAGTTATGGTACATCTATTATGTATGTCAATCAATATGGTGCATTGTCACTTCTATGTGTCACTTTAGGGCATCACTTCAATGCGTCACTTATCGTGTATAGATCATGTGTGTTTCTTATGTGTATCCCTTATGGTGCATTTCTCTTCTCAGTTGAGCTTAGAAAACAATTCAAGTGTTATTTCCAATAATATTGAAATATTTTTATAGGAATATTTAGAAGATAAAGACGCAACATATCTCCTTATGAAACCAAAGTTGGAAAGTATGAATTAATTGAGTCCCTAGTTTCCTTTTGAAATTAACCTACACAATTTTTTTAACAAATGAATTAATTGAAGTCCCTAGTTTCCTTGATGGTCAGCAATAAGCTTGATGGTCTAAATAACAGTAAGAGAAAGAATAGGGGCAACTGAGCTCATCAATAGGACGTACCCGGTACAGGGTGTCTCCTCTTTGTGGAGGGACCAGGATGTCTTGATGAGCACATTCAAGAGACGTACCCGGTGGTTATGCCATCCTCTTTGTGGAGGGGCCCAGGATATCTTGAGGAGGAGGACTTGCCATTATAGTCATCCCCCTAAAGGGGAAGGGGGAATATATATGTGCAATGTCACCAACCTAGAAGGCGAGGAAGGAAAGGCCGAAAGGTTGAAAAGGAATGTTGACACATACCTAAAGGGGAAGGGTGGGGTATGTGTATTTTCACCCTAAAGGTTGACTTTGAGTTACTTTGAGTGACATCCGACAGGGCATACTTGAGGGGAATGTCATGTTCTTGACTTCATGGCCAGGTGTTGAGGGGCATGGGGAAAGGCTATTTGAGAGCTACTTGAGGGCATGGGGAAATGCCATTTGAGGGCATGGGAAAAGGATATTTGAGGGCTATTTGAGACATAGGGAAAGGAAGAGGAAGGGAAAAGGGAAAAGACAGGCAAGCTGGAATTTTTAACACACACCTAAGGGAAGGGGTGGGGTTTAGGGTTTTAATTGACAAGAGTTGGAAAGTATGTGAATTGATTGAAGTCCCTTATGAAACGAGAGTTGGAAAGTATGAATTAATTGAATTAAGTGGGGTTTAGGGTTTAACACATATCTCACTTATGAAACAAGAGTTGGAAAGTATGAATTAATTGAAGTCCCTAGTTTCCTTTTGAAATTGACCTACACAATTATTTAACAAATGTTTCATAAGTACAATTGATGATGGACATAACTACATGGTTGGTATGATTAAGTAGCGGTCAGCGTAGATCCCCTCTTGGTTTAGAGAATAGTCATTCTCTACTAAGCGGGGGCAACCATATGAAGGTGGAAGCTCTAGTGTGCCCCTCCCCTCTCACATCACTCCTCAATTTCCCCATATTACCTAATTTGGAATTATAAGAACATGTCATATACTATATTATACAATATAAAAACATATAAAAGATCATATAAAAGATATAAACACATACCTCTTCTTTTCAACGTGAAATGATATCATTGTCTTCTTCTTCATCGGTTCAACATCTATATCGGGGATCTGGTTCAGAGTCGATATTGGTGAAAGGCTCATTCTATCAACATCATCATCAGCGTCATTTTCACTACTATGGTTATGGGAGTGTCGTCTGATGAGATGGTCGTCTCCTACATTTGGATGATCAACCTCTTCAATTCGCCGTTTGAAACATCGACTACATGAGCCCTGCTCACGTTTTCATAATCATGATCTTCTTCCTCGTTATTATCTTTATTCTCGGCTACATGATTGTACTTTCTAGTCTTCCTCTTGGATCATATCTAACAACATATGACCAACCCCATCTACTTGGAACCTCTGAGTAAAATAAATTTTTGCATTGACTTGGAAGAACATAAAGGCTCTATACCGGTTCCAAATGCCCTTGTATTAACCATGGTAAATCCATTATCATGCTCAATAAGTACTTTCGAGGATCACGTTCATGCATCGTAGCTTGTACCATTTAACCTCAAACAAAACAATTTTAAAGGAATTAAAATCACTCAATTATATCACTCCAAAGGCCATAGTACCTATTCGATTTCTTACAGTTTCTTGTCTTCTAGAGGAAATGTTGGTGACCTTAAACATTGTAGTTATACCACAATCCAAAGAGTTTTCATCTTATCATCCAACATTTTGATATGGAATTTACGACCATTACACCATAGCCTTGTGATGTTTCAACCGCAACATGGAAAACAAGTAAAAATTGTTGCAGATGTAATCCTCATATAGGACTTACTATATATATATTTCAATAATTAAACAAACCAAAGCCATTTGAAAAATTGGGAAAAAACTAGGAAAATGTGGGTAACAAATTTAAATTACCTGTTTATCTTTTAAACCAAATGCTAAATCAACTTCCCTTGATGTAGATCAAATTGATCTCGATGATGATGTGTTGTTTAATCATCTTACTCACCCCTACCCAAGATAACCCTCTGAAGTATTCTTCAATATATTCTATCAATGCTCCATCCAATCAATGTTGTCTGCAATGTATAAATGTAAAACATCCCACTCTCAAGCAACTATATGATAGCATAAAAATTTAATATCATTAGTGGTGTGTTAATAAATGAATAATTTAATAGATGTGTAATATATTAAATCTTCGTCAACATGATCTAATAATTATCTTTCACAGTCCTCATTTTCCCTCTCCCCAATAGGACCTCCTTGGAATTTGTTGATGAGTCGAGATGCCAAATCACGAGGCACATTCATATTTTCTGCTAATCCCTAGGTAGATGTTGACTAATATACACCATGCATTGATATACCATATATCCTAAACCATGAACCCTTGGGACGTTAGCCTTTGTCTAACAAAAGCCTTGGTGACTTCATTGTCTCTCCACCATCCTAGCGACCTTGTGTGTCTTGGTCCACATAATTCAATCTCCCTGACTGGTGTATGAGGTAGTGTTCTTGATGCATTGAAAAATGTTGGAGGTAGATCTTGTTGCATTTGACATTAGTCGAGGAATTTCTCTCTTCAATACCTTATATCTGTACATGGATTTCTTTTTGATGATAGCCACCTACAAATGTCGTCTTGATAAAAAAAATATCAAGGCATACATGAATTTGCAGATAAAGATAATATGTCAAATATAAGTTCCAATACAAATCACATAAAGTACATTTTCCTTATAAAACAATACTTACCTCATTGTATTTGCCAAGTACATAAATAATTTGTTTTATGTTGTTTGTCAAAGTAGTCTAGGAGAGATAGTGGAACATGTGTAACAAAAACAAATGGTATTATTTGTTTCCAAAAATACATACCAATGAGAAAATGTATAACCTACTAGTACATGTGAATGAATGTATGCAGGTCATGTGTTTTAACATAAAATCACCTTTTTGGTTAATATATTGTGTGTGCAGCATCAAGCCCAGAAAACCCAGTCGGAAACCTAATTTTTCAAATAACCTCTTTTACAATATTGCTCTACAACATAGTCAATAGCAAAGGAAGACTAGTATTTTGTTCCGGACCATCACCATTAGAATTGATAATAACACTTTTCAAGGCATGATTAACTTCTCATATGTCACAACAAATCTTTTCCAATTCTCTCTTTGTCGGTCCTTCCATCTAATGCATACATATGAATTTTGTTTCTTCTTAATATGCATTGTATCAAACAAAATGAACTATTTGTAGGTGCTGGTAGTATGACAATCTGAATTATGTCCCGGGTAACTTTTTCATTCCTCGTGGAAGCCCATTTTGTCCTTAAGACATTCATGAAACATCAACAAATTGAAATTAACACTAGTGTGAGACCAATGAAATTAAGCAAAGATTTACATAATAGGTCATGTAAATAATTTGCATACCTTGGCGATTTCTAATATATTCCAACTTCATAGGCTAGGTGTCATTCTTACGTGCTTTTTTTCTATTTTTCTTCTTTACTACTGAACTTTGCTTTTAATGCGTGGTTAGATAACTTATGGTTCTTAGAGAGAAAGTGCCTATACTCATCAAACACTTCCTTTGCTAAGCTCCTTGGTGATGAGATTTTATCCTAGGACACAAATTTGGGCATGCAAATTTACCCTTTGTTTGAAGACCTACAGATATATGAATAAATGTAGCATCAAATTAGGTTACAATTAAAATAATGCATGATTTTTTCAAAAGATATATAATATTAAATCAAAAATAAAGTAACAATATACCACAAAAATGTGTTAACAGGAACATCATGAATTGTCATGATAGTATTCCATGGAATTGAAATAGATCTTTGCCCTATTGGTCTAGAGATGTCATACATAGTGGCCAACCCTTAACTTCAATAACTCATCGGTAGAGGCTCAATATATACATTCATATCTTAACACATGGTGCCTACCTGATTGGTTCAACCTAAGGCATGATTAATTATACTTATCTAGATGTAGTGATATATAAAAATAATTACCATGCAGAAACAAAAGAAATGAAATATTTTGTCAAACTTTAAAGAAATAAAGATTAAATACCGGAACAATCATTGCCAACATTGTGTACTCTCTTGATGGAAACATCAAGGAGGAAGGTTATTATTTATAACAAAATAGGAAGCCTGCTTGAGTACATAGAACGAAGCTCTCAAATGGATTGACACCATCGATTTATAGCGAAATCCTAACATTTCGAGGTTCTTCTTTAAAATTGGCCCTTTTTCTTTGATGTAGTTCAATGTAGAACCATCTGCAAGCATTAGAACATACGTCTCGACTTCTATTCTTTGCATGAAATCCATAAACTATGCTATAATTTGGCACATGAACAATGGCTAAGCGTGGAATTATCGGAATATAATGAAGGACTTTGTGAGACACCTTCTTTGGTGCTTTATCGGTTCTATATCTACATATTTGACATTGTGAGCATTCATTTTCTAATGCATATTGTCCATAATATGATATGATCATTAGGACATGCATCAATAGCGATAGTCCATTCAATTTCTTTCCTTAATCCACGAATATTTCTCGATGTGCATGGAAAAATATTTGATGTTTGTAATAGAACATCACCTAATAATCTATAAAATTCTAAACAATATGTCAATGTAAACAATATTGATCATCAATATATCATCAATATACTAATTTACAAATTAGAAAACAATAACAATATAGAATAAATTGAACCTTTTAAGTATTTGTGAACATGCAAGCATAAATAATTAACAAATTAAATACCTTGATATCTGTGTGAGACAATGTGTTTGATAAACCATTCCAAACCTTCAGGTTCACCAACAAAAATATAGAAAATAAAGATTTATTGTTGATCCTTCTGCCAAAGAGTTTGACGTGACTTCTCGAGTATAGTATCAACATCATGACTATCATCTGGTTGTCCTCATCCATTGGGAAAATGTGTCTTGGATCAATCTATGTATCTCATCTTCACGATTTGAATCACTAACGTTATCTCCATCCATATTATCATTAATAACTTGATCAGGAGCTTCAATATTCTGATCACGAAGTTCATCTCCATGTAAAGTAGTATTTCGGCTAGTACTTAACAAATAACTCTCTAGAGGTCGACACTTTGGGGGCATAGATCTATATATTTAAAAACAACATAGAAGTTAGTGGGTATATAGAAAATATAAAATCTCGATAAAATATTACTAAAATTCATGACATACTAATTATTATAGAATACATTAAATAATGAATCCTCTTACCAAGGATGATATTCATAACCCCCTTTCGGCGTGCCCTTCTCCCTACAATGTTTTGGGTTGTTGTTGTTAAAAGTCTTCTATTTTGCAAGCCTCTACATTCATAGCAAGGGAAATAGCATTTTCCATGCCCCTCACCTCTAATTCTGCTCTTAACCCGAGAAAGATTTATGTCATTTTGGTTCATTGTGACAAATCCATGTCCTAACAAAGTAATTGTCTTACCTACACCATGCCAAACATTAAGTTGTCATTTTTTTATATTTTATGGCTTCTCCTTTCAATTATGATATGTTTATTATAAAGATGTTGACCTACATCTTTATAATAAGGTCAACATCTTTATAATAAAGGTGATCATATGTGTAGAGGATCAACTTTATCATGGCGACATAGATAGCATCTTTATAATAAGGTCATATGTGTAGAAATGTTTTCTTTATATAATAATGAAATATACACCTAACATAAGTTTAGGGTTAGTGTTTATGTATCTTATTAGGTCACGCTGGCGAGGGAATATAGCAATCAATTACAATCATTTCACCGATTAGGTTGAGTTTCAAGAACAATTCTATATCTTTATCAATGAAAAGATAGAGATTATAGCTACAATTGAAGGGAAAAGGGTATGTGGATTCCATAAGCCTAGAATATTATGGAATCCATGTACCCTTTTCCATCTCTAACTATATCCAAAACCAAAGACATGAAATATGGGTATAACTACACATATATAAATATATTATCAAGGAAAAAATAAGCTAAATGTAATTTGGACATTTGAAAAAAAAAATTACAAGTTAAATGAGTACATCAATAAAAATAACATACTAACCTTGCGAGTTCAAAAAGTACATCAATAAAAAATAACATACTAACCTTGCAAGTTCAAAATCCGAGCTATGTAGATCGAGAATTGGATTTGTTCAACCGGTGGGTGACGGAAAAAATAAACAGCTCAAACAAAATCCAAGAACATTGTCGCAACTATAGAAATTGTGTCGCAAAGTCTCTTAAAGTCACGTATATATAGATAAAATAGTCAACTAGCCGTTAACACTGACCAATGAGATAGACAAAATTTTCATCTCTATTTCCATGAAAGTTTGTCGCTATAGGGACAAAAATCCCAACTAGGTTAAATTAAGATTTTCATTGATATTGTGACAAACGTTCATGGCAATAGTGACGAAAATCCCGCCCTGTTTAAAAAAAATATGAAACTAGTGGAAGCGTGGAAAATTTTCGTGGAATAATCCGCCCATATGTAGTAGTGTGTGAGACTTGAAACATTAATCTGATTTATGTATTTATTTCATTCTGAGATACAAAATTGAGTTCTCTTTACAAACCCCTGCGAGGGTAGGGACCAAAGATAGATTTAGAAGCCTTCGATGGGCACCATACAAAAAAACTCTGACAACAAAAAAAAGACTAAAGATAAAGATATGGATCATATTGCCACAAAATGATGTCACTTGACTTTGCAAGATATTCTTTATCAGTCATGAAATTCAATTCATAAGAAAACAAGAATACACAGACTGCCAAACATAAATCATACACCTTTAAAATAAGTTGTTGAAATATGTGATTTAGTTTTTGAATCCTGTTGCCTTCAATAAGACCTTGTTGTTATCAAGAGGGTTAAGCCTTCTAGTAAAATCAGAATGAATGAAAGTGGAAAGTATCTCACTAGTATAGAGAAAACCTTATTGTTGTAGTTCTTCTTCTATTGTCCTCCCTTGTCTCTTCCTTTCATTGAGATTTTATTCCTTTTCAATAGGTTATGGTAGTTCAACTACCTTTTTAGTAAAAACTAATTAGCTTAACTAATTAGTTGAGACAAATAATAATAATATATATAAATAAGGGTCTTAATCAAATAATAACTAAATAGGTGGGACCCCTTGTGACTCCCAATTATTTCCTTTAATAATCATCAAACATGAAATATAAAACTCAATAATTTGATTCAAATATCCTCCTTGTAACTCCCACTCTCATAATTATGATGAAATATTTTAAATATCAACAAAATATAATATGACCATATCCAAAAATTTCTATATCCATGATGTCCAAAAACACTTCCTAAATATATACTTGTTGTCCAAATAATTGTCAAAGTAAAATAACTGTCCTCAATAGAAAAAAACATAAATCATCATTTAAAAACCATATTTACTGTGAGAGGCATTTGGCCTCTTCTCAATGTTGTCTCCTTTTGATCTTTTTGTAGAAACCTTAGGTTGATTGGAACCTTGAGACTGTACTGCACTGATAATGTGAAAACAATCATCCTTAAGATGAAGACGTGAAGACACATATTTGAAGGACTCTTTAGATGATTTGGAGGAAGTGGCCACTCCCTTTCCTTTATCTTGCACAGGCTTGGGAACATCAATTTTTAACTTCTTACTCGCATGAGATGACTGCATACATGAGACAACATGATCAACTTGGGAAATTTGATTCTTTGGCAGTGGCGGAGGGGGTAATGGAAAGTAAGAAGTAGGTCAACCATGGTAATGAACAATAGGTTGGTGGACAATCTCTTTGCAACGATCATTGGTGGTTGGTTCTAGTTGCATTAAGACATGAGGAGGAACACGGATACTGGAAAAATTTTGATGTTCTTGGAAGGGAGGTCTTTCAGGTCAGGGTTGGAGGATCCCATGGTCAACTAAGTTGAAGAACCCGTCTTGAAAGAGATGGTTTAATTCATGTGGGTCAACATCAAAATGAATTGAAAATCGAGGCCTTCTATGGCCTCTCTTCCAATTTCCTCTATCATTACTACCTCTTCTAAAGAAGCTCATCCTGAAGAAATATTCAAACATGTCATGAAAAAATATTAGCAATCCATGTATGAAATTCTACCTAAATAAAATCAAAAACTTTGGCTCTATTATTCACCACAGAACACATGCAATCCATCCATTAACACCTTAAAATTCCATGAATCAATTGCCATTTGAACACAGAGTGGTAGGGTTATTGGGAAGATGAGGGGTTTATAGTGTACGAAAAACAGTAGCATGGATGGGACAAGATAAATAGATATTGTTCAAGCAAATGTAGAAGTAACCAAAATTGTATCTATATCTATCCTTCAAACACCAGTCATCAACCAACTTATATATTAATCCCTTTTATTTTCATAAAATATTTTTAAATTCTTAATAATAGAATAGGGAATGTTATAAGTGTATATGGGAAGATGAGGGGGTTATAATGTGTGAAAAACGGTATAATGAAAGGGAACCAAACGATTATTGTTCTATTGTATGCCATCGCACTTATTAAAAATGTCATCACCATAAACAACAGAATTTCCAAAACACTTCTCTACAGAATTGCCAAAACACTTCTTTGTTTTATAATTTAAATCCAATACATGACTATTTCAAAACACCAGGAAAGCTCCAAGACTGTCCACTGCACACTCTTTACTTTTATTCATATAATTCTTTTAATAACAGATTGTCCAAAGAATCATTCCAACGGCTAAAACCAGACCACATCTAGTGTGCAATGGGGCCGAGAAAGAAACATAATCCAACAACCAACCTTAAATAGTTGTTGTGTGAACATATTGGGTTCAAGGCCCATTTGTAATTAGTGTTCTCTCATCTTAACATTATACAGTTTTCCAAAAATCGACCAAAAACCCCTATGGATAATCAACCAACGAACCAAGATTTAATGAAAATAACAAATATTCTCACTGTACACCCTTATTTCCTTTATTCGCGGAGTTATTTGTTTATAATAGTTTGTCAACATAGATATTCAACACTACTAAAATCAGAACACATCAAGTGCACTATGGAACACAACATAATCAACAACTCTTCAACATATGAGGCAGGTGTCACAAATTTCAATATTTGTTGTATAACAGACTGGGTTTAGAACCCAGTGGACCTGGTGCTATTACTCTAACATCATACAAAAAAAATCGACACGATCCATGGATGCATGAAAAAAAGGATGTGAATAGTCAACCTCTCTAATGTTGGATTAACCAGTGATAACAGACATCAAACTCAGAGTTTGAAATTGTGACTCATCAAAAGAAATGAGTTCTGGGTGAGCACGAAGAAGGAAACTTCAAGGGTTTTGCAAAAAAGAACACTTTAACCATCCCTTATCACAACATATTTTCCATAGACCTCTCCACACACCCCTCATGGTAGCTGCAAGCAAATATGTCCATATATATACAAACAATTGACATGCAAGAGATACAAATCTTCATAGAAGGTGTTGGCAGCCAATTCAATTTTTTCAATTGCCCTAAAAGCTGCCTACACCTATGTCTCTTGAACTCCAAATTTCTGTCGCATCTTGCAAAGAGAC
>SNQJ01S0121195.1:16691-26930 GCA_010110895.2 Picea sitchensis
AAGCGACATTTGCAAATTGGTTTTAATTTAGTTTTCACGACTGAAAGCGTGAAAACTCCTCCATTGTTATTTGAATTGTCATGGTCTGCTCATTGATATGCTGATTGGTACTTACCTTTGGTTTATTTTCAAAACTATGTCCATTTGCCTATCATCGTTTTGATTGCGCAACTTGACTTTGATTTAAATGATAAGGCTTTGAGCATGAAAATTCATGACATAAGGGTCATGGTGGATTAAAGGTTTTATATAATGTGATCCTTATGATTTTAAATCTTTTGGCTTAATCGATTTGTCTATTATCACCTTGTTTTGAAAAACTTTGATCAAAACATTGTATTTTGTAACAAGCGCATGAGTTTTATTTCATATTGAATGGCAATGTTTGGAGTTATACACATGGTGCGTTGGTCAAACTTTTGGATTTTGCAATAACATTGGTTTGAATTATTACAGACGCATATTTAAACTATGGTTTTGATTTTACGTTGAACGATCGTGGTTTCAAACTATACATTGGCACGATGATATAATTGTCCACCGTTTAAACCTTGGGTTGGCCGAATGATGTTAATATTGGTTATGATTGATTGAACAGGGATGGTACTGCGCCATTAATGTTTTGCATGGCGGTGAACTAACCCACCACCTTCGCACGCGCATATTGATTCATTCCCCTTTGAGCGCTTGCAGCTGTTAATCCCAAACGACCTCGCTCCTGTGTGTTGATTGTGTTCAATCCGAACCCTACCATGAGCCCGAACCATGGCTCCAGTCGTGAGGGATGAACCTAATGGCTGCCAGGCGTTGTTAATGTTTGATGGTGCTTACAGTGACCTTGAGGAATTCAGATGGCTCCCGTTCATTCAAAAGTTTGATGGTTATAACCCTGGTGTGGCTCGGCAATTTGCATTAACCTTCGATGGCTGTCGAGCCAAATTTGGGGATGTGCAGTTGGAAATTGACGAGCAGTTCCTCAATCTAACCACCGGTCTGCCTGCTGTCGGACAGAGATGGTCGAAAAATTGTAAAGTGGAGGATGTCCCGTGGACATTACTCTTTCAGTCACGAAGAGTGAGCTCTTGTGACAAGGGTCTGCCTGCAAATATGCTAAAGCAGCGCTGGCACGACTTGCTCATGGTGACCAAGCAGTTCATTACCTGCGAGGGCAGGTATGGTTTCGTTTTCCTGTATCACCTTCGGCTACTTATGGTTTTCATAGGCTATGAACTTAATATGCCTTTCTACTTGCATAGGAGTCTGTTTAAAATTTCCAAAAGGTATAAACGAAACCAGGCCGAGAACAGCCTATTTCATTTTGGGTTAATCAAAATGCTTGTGGTTTGTCATTTGGGGTTACGTCGGGACTGTTGGAATGATTTTCTTAAACGCAATAATTTTGATGAGTCAAACCCACCACAGGTTGATAAACCTGTGGTGAGCAAAACCAATTCGCTACCCCCTGTCCCTTACAGTGCTCTGCTACCCAAACCCCTACCCGAGCCATCTGTTGACCTACCTATTTCTATCACCACAGATGTGGAAAATGTTAAACCCGTGGCTAAAAATCCCAAGACCAAACCCATTGCCAATTCTAAAGGCAAGAAGAATGCTCGGTTAATCTCTCGCATGGCAAGAAACAAATCAAAAGCACCTGTCAACCCTGACCCTATTGTGCTCAGTGAAGAATCTGACTCGAAAATTGAACGTTTCCTAGCAAGTGAGTATCCCTATTCCGAAGGTCTGTGTGACAAACCCGCTTATGATTTTGTCAAGAATCTACCACCTTGGTTATGAAATGATCCAAATTATCCCAGCATTAAAATGCCCTGTGAAACCCCTGCTGACTCGTCGAAACCCCCTCCTGTTCTATATCAACTAGCTGCTCCATCGTGTGATCAGTGTGGTGCATGGCTGGAAAGGTATTACATTGATGTTCCAATGTTGCAATCTAGAATTCACGATCTGGAGGATCAAGTTACAAGGCTATCTAGTCAACAGGGTAAGGTGCCATCCACTGATAAGAAGCAGCGAACAACAGGTTCGATTTTGTTCAAGAACGTGGAGTCGGCAACAACATTCGTCAATTCAAAATTGGCGTAGCTAGATCAACCTCACTGGTATGACTTTCACCTATTTATATGACATGATCATAAACCCTGTTTACACCGTGGATTTTCTCTGTCACCACAAGCATGCACTATTGTATATAATGTTGTTTTGATAAATCAATTTTCGTTATTGTTTGAGTTTGATTGGATTTGGCTTTGATTCGAGTGATCTCAAGATAGATTTGATTTGTTTTGGCTTCAATCGAATGCTCTGTTGGTAATCGAAGTTGTTGATATTTACTAAACACAGGTCGTTTCTGGTATTCTAATATTAAACACAGTCAATGGCTCGATTTCAATTTGTTGTACTCTATACAATATGGTTGGCATAATGATTAAATGTAATATTTCATGTCTATTTCGATCAATTCGAACGTCATTCTGTTAATGCATAACTAAAATGCAAGTGGTTCGATTCACATCGTTTGACTGTGTTACCGGCCCGATCCATATTTCAACAAACATATTGTTTAAAGTTAAATTGGGAGTGGAAGTAATTATGTCCAAGATTACGATTTGTTTGTATATCTGACTCAGTTACGATTCGTTCTGATTGTTACCCAGTTATGGTTATCACTACTTTTGGTGGTTATGATCACTATTTTCGATTATGTCTGTTGACTGTGTGATGATCAATAACGAATTCGTTGGGTCGATACTCCTTGAGTATGATTTCGTCGAATACAATCAAAGCAATTTACCTATTTTTACACTTGGTTGAATGATATCTATTGCTATGACTATAACGAGTCAATGATGATTACGATCATTATTTTGGTCATATCTGTTAACTGTATGACACTCTGCGACCAAAAACATTGGCAAAGATTGTGGATACTGTTATGCATGTTTCGTTTTGACCATAATCGTAACAGTTTGATATTTGACTAAAACAATATGAATTTTATGCACAGCAGTAACCAATCGATTATGATTGAGTTCGATTATAACTATATCAATTTTGGATACAATGCGATTTACTTGTAATTGCATTTGGATATGAAACAGTGTGGTTATTATTTGACCCGATTTAATGGCAACTAAAAACAGAGCATTCTTATCCTGTTTCGATTGCATTCTTTTCGATTTGGTTTGATTTGAATGATACATTTTCTTGAGCCATTAGTAATTTGATTTTGATGTTTATTGAAAACAAATTAAATTGGATTGTTTTAAAAGGATTTCATTTGATTTCTATTTGATTCTATATGCTATTTTAGACTAGCTATAGAATCAGATGATTCTGTAGCTAAGTCTGTAGGATCATTTTTTTGTATTTTGTTACTGAAATATCCTTCTAATTTGATATTTGTGTCCTATTACAGGTAAATTCGAATTGCAGTTGAGTTTATGAGCAGTTGGAGGATATCTCAAAGATTTCACTTGCATTTCATTTGCTTAGTTTAGTAGATTTTGGGATTTTTCCCTGATTATGTAAAACTGTTTGATAACTATCCATAGGGATGTTTTACCCTGTGGAGAGACTTATATAAACTTATGATTTTTGTAATAATGTTCATCCTCATTCGTGGGAGAACAAGGATATGGATTTCTAATACAGACTGAAGCAGAATTGATGTTTTTTCATGGCTTTAGCTTCTCAATATATCAACATTTTGTTTCATGTTTTGTATATCATTTTGTCTATGATTTATGACTACTTTAGCTATCTAGATCATGTGCAAATGATATAATTTTAATCACTGTAATCCATATCTGGTTTCTTCTAATTGTATAAAAATACATAACAATTGTTAGTTCAGTTTGTGAATGACAGGTTTATCTTCTTCATGAGTTGAATTAAATAATATAGATTTTTGCATAACAGGTTTCCCTTATTGCAGAGATTTATATATCTTATAGTTGTTATGATATTTTTATGTCTTGTTTGTCCTATAAACCAACTCGAAGAGCAGCTCAGTTGATCGTTTACGAGAAGCTATTGAACCAATTCGGTGCGAGTTTACTTCCTCCGACCAGCTTCAGAGTCATTACACATAGGACAAATTAGGAGCGCCTCCAGGTCAGTTAGTCTTTTCCTTGTTGTTTTCATTAAGTAGTTTAGTTTAGAAATAGTTTTAATTAGATTTATATTAGATCGTTTAATTTCAGAAATTACATTAGATTGTTTAATTTCAGTAGTTTTATTTCTTTTCACAAAATATAAAAAATCAAAAAACATATCTTGCTGTCTTAGGGCAGTAATCAATTGAGTTTTGCAGGTTTTAATCAAATCTGTAGATTGTTTATAGTGTACATTTGTGAATAAGTAATATTGCAGCTGATAATTAGATAGTTGATTTGAGTTATTAAAATAGTAATTAGTAGATTGTATAATAGAATAGTTAGAGTAGTTATATTTAGTTTTAGTTTATTTAGTAGTCTGTTTTAATTAGATTAGTGTAATAGTTAGTTAGTTGTTTTAATTAGTTTAGTTTCTTTTATTTAGTTTTAGTTTGTTTGTTTTAGTTAGTTTTATTAATCTTAGTTAGTTTAGTTTGTTTTATTTGTTTTAGTTAGATTAGTTAGTTTAGATTAGTTTTCTCTTTGGTTTTCTTAAAAGGCCTTAGGGTGGCCAACGGAGCCGTTAAACTCGTCAGGGTGGTCCATTCCAAACGGCTTGGGTTATTTAGACAACCCTGGACCGGTACCACTCTCCCAGTTGACGGACGGACTGTTTCGCCCGTCAACAGAAGGGTAATGGAATTAAGCAAACAACCATTATTTTATATCACAGAGACAAGAAACCCTCAAATTTAAATGACCAGAGACAAGTTAAACTCGAACAAGCTTTTCTACAAAATTTGCCAACAGTTATAGCAACAGAGCAACCACATATTTTGGACGCAAATTCATTCAAACATAAATGAATTTTCAACAATGAATTAGCTTGAACACTTAAACGCCAACAGGGAGGAACTCCATCTAAATTCCATTTCACAGTTGATACCCACATGCATTAAACTTCGGAAAAAAACTGTCTATAAGTGAATGCAAGAGAAAACATTATGATTTAATCATGAGCAGAGCTATATTTCATGGATGGAGATGTAAGAGATTTCAAACCTGTATGTAGAATGCCAGGGAAAACCAAAAACAAGATTATTTCTTCCTAGTTTGAGCAACACAGAGGTAGCACCAACCAAGCAATAGACCAAATGAAAACCTAGCAAGGGTGGTGACCTCGAGGTAGGGTTAGAGTGATGTACAATAATTGCACATTGTATCTACATTAATTCCATCAACCATAGCCCAGTACGAGCACACTAACACCTCCAACACATAATCCACTATAGATAGCATAAAAAATTCAATACAATGTCAGATATGCCACCTTCCATAAATTTTTCATTCCTAATGTGTGCGCTTAACACTTAACACAAAATATGTTGTTTGTCCCCAATTGTTTTCTAGGGAATCATTGCCACCTTTATAAACCTTAACAATGGTGCATGATACTTAACAAAAAATCATAAGTGAAATATGTTATAACAATATACAACTTCATGCTTGGAGTTTAAGTCCACCATTCAAAATATATGTGCAGCAGAATAATCAAGATGCTCATTAAAACAACCTCTTTTCCCTTTGAATTAAATCACCAATAAACTATTATTTTCCCATTTCGCTTGAAAAGCGGTTTCAAAACTTTAAAATTGTAGAGTAATTTTTTCAATAATAGACATGAGCACATAACAGACGAGGAATATTTCATCATCATTCACATACGAGGTCCCACCTATATAGTATATTATTAATTATATATAAATAATAATGCATTGCAACCAATTTGCATGCAGGTACCCCACGTTCCTCATTTGGGCGTCAACATTGTGGTTTACCCCATGCCATAGAAATATTTTCCTCATAACACTAAACCATATTTTAACTTCTCCTACCAATGAAAGAGTGAATAACCTCATAATTATATCATCATATTGAATATATAAACAATCTATGAAATGTTCAAAGGCTACCATGTTTCTTTATGTTCTAACATCATCTTCTCCATTGAATAAAGGAAGGTATTTGAAAATTTTAGGATGTACATCATGAAGAACTAAAGGTAATTTGAGAGGTTTATACATTTTTAAAGCCTTTGGATGAATCTTTGCAGGTATATCACAAGGTATATTAGATATTGAAGGAATTGGCATATTAATTCCATTCCCAGCTACTGTACAAGAATGACTATTATTTGGTAGAGTAGGAATATGTACTTTTTGATCAATAAATCTCTCAAAAGACATTGATACAAGAGGACTATCATTACTTTCAAAGGATAACAATGAAACAAAATTTTATGCTTGAAGAATACAAGAGGAAATTAGGATTTCTTTTTCAGAAGAAATAGATGAGGCTTTAAACTTATGATCCTCTGAAAAATAACAGAATTTATTTTTCAAGTGCAAAAGAAATAGCAGGAAAGAACCAAACAACAGATCAAAAATATATGGAAATAATCTTTCCATTTGATACTTGATCATTTTGAAACAATTTTTCATTTTTGTTAACATGGCTTGCTTACCAATGGAGTCTTGAGATCTAATTAGAATCACAATGGAATCACTAATGAAGTCACAATGGATTCTACAGATCATGGAGTGGCCAGGTGAAAACTAAAACAAACTGTGTGTTTTTTACTCTTGTTCACCCTCAAGAACTAAAGCTGACCTTTTTCGTACTCCTAGGGAAAATATCCTTTCAATTCCATCCCCGGAAAATGCACCAAAACAATTTGTTACTTGAGATGTTCTCGGCTATTAGGAACATGCCAAGATCATTTTTAGCCAACTTCTGACTGCAAGTTGGCCCTTACATCCAAAGGGGTATCCCTCATAAAAACATATCAGTTTGTTGCCTATTGTCACTAAGGAACAACTCTCATAATAAATCCCAGATGCTAGATTTGTATGAAATTTAAAAGAGGGATAGACTAGCTAGGATAAATGATAACAATGATAGAATAAAGGATGTAATACCTCTCAAATCAGTGTCCTAATTCATTGGGAATGGAGTCTCATTCATTAGAGCACAAAAACTTGTTCATGAAAGGTATAAGAAAGAAAGAAAAAACATTGAACTATCATACTTTGAAGAGGGAAAAAATAAATCTCTACAAATTCAAAATGAAGAATAATCAAATTGCTAGGAATTGTGAATAATGAATCGAGAAAATCAAAAGTGAGAGCATGTAAGACAGTGTATCAGGGTTATTATTATTTTTATATGAAAAGAAAGGAATAACTCCTCTCTTATTCATAAGGTTTAACAATAAAACTCAGTTCCAATCCAGGATCACAACATATATATATGAAAATATGAAATATTAAAGCTTCCTTTATGTATGCAATAGTGGAAGTCATAACAAATTGTTACACTATTAACCCTAACAATAATCTTACCGCAAAACAAAAATGAACAGTTATGGAATAATGAGAAGAAAAATCCAGAAAATAGAAGAGAAGACAAGGCTCTAAGTGGAATGATCCATGAATCCTTGAATTAATCCATCATGATATGAGAGATTATGATGACTCTATGAGCCTCCTACAAAATGCATCATTGTTGCCAAGAAAAAATTCCTAAGTTGCCTCCTCCCTTTACATTCCAAAATGATAGTTTAAATCGCTGAGTACAATAAACAATCTGTTGCATCTCTCTTTGGAAACAATCATAACAATAACCTAAAAATAAAAACAATCTATGATCTCTTTGCAAGAAATATGGGATAGTTCAAGTCGAATGCCTTCAAATATGTGATCTAGAGTCATCTTACCAACTGCTCTTCCAAATATAAGATTTGATTTCCATATCATCACCAATCACTTTCAAAATATTAAAATTCAAGATGTGTAGTTGATTGTTTGAATATTTTGCCACCTGACAAATGCCTTTTGACTTAACTTCTAATTTTCTTCCTTTAAATGCTTAATTTGATCCTTCAAATTCTCATAACCTCCATTGAATATTATGAATAATGGCCAAGTTCTCCCATAACATCTACATGGCCACTCCCTTCTCCATTGCTCTAGATTTCTATTGAAACTGTTCTATCCTGACTTGAAGCTATGAAACCTTTTCTTTGATCATCCTAAAATGAAGCAATAGGAGTCGCATGAGATTCAACAAATACATGGCCTTTTATAACCAATAAGAAGTTATCAAGAGTTTGGGATGTTGTAACAATGTTAAATGACTTCAAGATTCTGAAGCGAGACAAGTAACCTTGTGAATGAAATATTGAGCCACATGGAACCTAAAACAATGGAAACATGACAATAGGTATATCGAGATTTCAGGATTAGACCATTGAGTGATGAGAATAAACCCAAAATCCTGAAATGATGTGGAGGATTGATAGGTATTCAAGACAAGTAAGAAATAGGAAAAAAACTATTGAGTTTTCCCTGGAAGTCTTGGCAGTTTTTATAATAGTGCCATGCGAGTTGAAAAGTATTTTTTGAAAATGGTTTGACAAGTCGCGCGATGACCTAATCTTTTGACACGTCGCATAAGTGGTATTCCTTGTGACGTCACCACGCATGGTGGACTTTCCATTAAAACTCTTTCATATTTGAAATGCGCAATCTGTCGATAATCATAGCCATTAATCTTGACCATCCAAAAGATTAAAATAAAAAACCTCCAATCTAGAGCACTCTTCTTATCCTTTATTTTTTGACATTTATACAGAATGGAGTTTTGAGGAAATGAGTAATTTATGGATTCTACACTAGTGTCACAAATTTTTTTGGCAATGTCATTTTTTGTGCCAACATTAGGCTCCATCTATGTACGGTGCTTCCCTGCAAAGTGTCAAGAACTTTAGACCATGTGCCTTCATCACTTTTTATTCTGAAATCATCTTTATCAAACACTTAAACATGTCATTGCCTATACATGTGTCTATGTCCTCTGCTTGAAACCATCTATGCAAGATGAAAATAGACCATAGAAATTCCTTTCTCCATTATGCTATGGGGTCATTATTCTCCAAATTCAACTAAAATTTCAGAAAAAATAAAAATTAAACTCCATTCTCACTTTTCAATATCTGTCTCATATCAGAAATATTAGAATTATTAAAAATTTAAAATTTCAAAGCTGAATTTTAGATTTCAAGCAAAGATAGTAAATAATTTCCTTCATCAAAATCTACTCAGGAGATATCTAAGATAATTAATTAGAAACAAGCTAAGACAATAAATTTAAAACTGATGATTGTCTTCACTCAAGGGAAAAAATAGTTTTTTATATTTATTATAAATAAAACTTATTTGGATCAGAGTATAGAAAATCCTAAAGAGGACTAATAATAGGGTTTGGGTAAATATATGTGGTTTTAGTTCCTAATATTCATCACGGATATCACTTCACTACAATCGAGGCATCCATATCCCTGGTGAAGATATCTACATCCTCCAATCCTAAATTTCCTTTCACTATCCTACTTTTTAATACTATTTTAATGATTTGAGATGAGGACAATCTTTTAGATGAATTTCCTTTCATCATCTCTTTTTGACAAGATGGGGGTAATAAGTATTGAATTTACTTTCACCATTTCTCTTAATATTTTATTTAAATATGTGGGATGGGGGCAATCATTGTGTCAAGAACACTATGGGATGATAATTGTTAAAGATATATAATTAAATAGAACTATCTACATGTTAAAAAGTAAACCCTGAGATTAGTACCTTCTCAAGATTAACCATATCTTTTCCTATGAGTATGACAATAGTTTATCTTTTGTTCTTTCAAGTTTCCCTTGTGAAATATTATTAGTTATCACTCGTATAACAACTCATATTTTAAGGAATCACTCCAAATATACCATTTCAATCAGGATAAAAAACAAAAGGATTTTCGCCTTACTTGTGCAAATAGCATGTTTGAAATTTTGTCTATAAATAAATTCTATCATTTCTATAGAGACTAGAATAAATGTAAGTGATCAACAGAATTTAGTTTCATTTATTCAACCTAAACTAATATAACTAATAATAATAACATTGTTTTTGTAAATCTAAAAACAATTATGCAAACTGAAAAGAAAAGCTCAAATTTGAGCTTATTTATATACAATTTGATCCTATTCTAAACTTATTAAATGCTTAATCAA
>SNQJ01S0121196.1:0-27068 GCA_010110895.2 Picea sitchensis
GTCACCCAGAGCTAGCTACTCCCCATAAACCCATAGAGAGCTACTCCACTGCAGCAGTCTCATTAGCTCTGAAGTCCCACGAACAAGGGAGCGCAGATCTTACTGGAACAAAAATATCGATGACTGGCACGGGAACGAAGGAAGCACTATGCTCTATGACGGGCACTGAAACAACTCGGCTATCGGACTGGCACGGGAACAAATAAACTTGGGAACGAATTAACAAACAAGAGGAGGAGAGCGTAGGAGAGCTCATTATTACAAAGACAGACAGGGGATCGGCTTGGGACACTAATCGTTCATTAATTAGAATTCGGTTCGCTCCGAGCACATGGTTGGTTCCCTCCCATTTGTATCTCCCCCAATTTATGATTCAATCTTTATGCGATTTGGATTTATTTTTCATATAGAAATAAGGAGTGAAAATGCGTTAATCAGATGCACCACTCTGGAATATTTTTTCTTCATTCCATTGTTCTCCAATGTAAAGCTCCCAGTTGGCTCGTAAGTAGCGAGGCTACCCCGGGCTGACGCGGCCTGTCTTCTGGCTCTACCAGGCGCATATATATATATGTGTGTGTATCGAACCTTGGAACGTTCGACTTACAAAAGCATGAGTGCGAAGAACAATCAGTCAAGAGGCCCCTTCGGTTGGGTAACAGCAGCCGGCTGGGTAAAGGCCCCTATTATTTATTTATTACCTCTCCAACTATGTCACACAGGTAACGAGGAATCAGAAGGTGAAATCCGGGGGACAGAAGTGAAAACCAACTGTAGTCTCATTATTGGCTAGGTTGGATCACTAAGAATGAAATGATTTGTTAAAGTTCACTATATCGGTCGAAGAACCAACTTATAAGCCTTAGTCAATCCCGGCCAATATATATAAGTGGGTAAAAAAAAGTGGAGTTAGAACAGTATGCGACTCTTTACCTCCTCATGGTGCAACTGAGCCCTGAGGCCAAGCCCTAGTCAAGCTAATACAACCTCTCCACAGACAACCAATCCAGCTCCTATTCATCATAACAATCGCCTATAATAGACCCCGTAGCAATGCCGAGGGAACTAGTAACTCCCACGTTAGGGATTAAAACCACGGACAGAACACGGTTCTCCATAAGAGCTGCGAGGTTATATTAGATTACCTTAAGCATTTCTGCCAGCCTGAACGAATATATTTCATTTGCCTAAGACAATAGGTTCATGATAGCCAAAGAGACTATATAAACTCCCGGCCACTAGGTACTGGAATAGACGTTATGCACCACGTAGGTCAGATATAAGAAAAACAAACGGACGTGCTCATAGAAGTACAACCAAAGATGGAAGTAACCACCTGCACAGTTCGGACGTTAGCCTCTGCTTATTCAGTAAGAACAGATGGAACTCAACCACGGATATCGACGCATAGGACATTGAAGCTACTAAGAATAGCTAGAACTTCCCCGTTCTACTAGGGGAATTTCATAGTCTTTTCTACCCTCCCAGACGAGAGAGACGACCTTCATAGAACCAATTCCTATTTCTGTTCGAGTTGAAGAAGTCAATTCCAACCTCTGTTGTTGCTGTTTAGGCTTCCGCCCTAGCCATAGTGACAGTTGTTTCAGTTTAAGGCTCAGCTCCGGTTCCAGCTGCTGTTGCTGTTGATGCTGCAACCCTGGCCCTAGCTACAGTGACGTTGCCGGTTGCTTTTCGAGCTTCCCATTATGGTGCTGGCTGCAAGGGGGCAAGCATGAGACCCCCCGACCCCCCCAAGCCAAGCATATTTGGATACCTACCCCTACTATCCGCGCCTACAGCTACCAACCCCTACTACCCATGCCTACAACCACCAGAGAGGGGCTTACCGACCTACCTACCCCATATTCTAGTACTCAGCGTCATCGTGGATGCATCGAAAGGTGTCCCTAACAAAAAGTATGCCCAATTTACTGTGTTTCAATTCCCCGGCCACCTAAGGTATGGAAATAATTGCGAAGGGAAACCCTGCCCGCTCCATATTCCTTCCGATGCATCGTATATGAGGCGGAGTTGAACCAATCCTGTACGCGCTGGGGTGGGATATCTGTTTACGCAACAAACAAGGACGAACAACAAGGATAGGTTCTTCACGGTATAGTTTCAAGCCTAGGAACGACGAGTACCATAAAACCAAACCACCTTAGCATGGATATTTGTGTTCGACTACGTCCAGGAACAAGAAAGGATTGGCCATTATCTATATATGCTGGTGGTACAAAAGTTCTGATGGTATTCCAATGGGTTGGGAGATAAGAAGGTGAGATTGGTAAGTCATTCTTATGTCTCCTCCTCCCTGTTGAAGCGTGACAAAATGGAGAAAAGTATAATATATCATGGTTTGACCAAGGGGTTAGCCAGATAGATGGGTCGCTATTGAGATGGGTCGCTATTGAGATGGGTCGCTCTTCTGTCTTTCCCACCCAGAGAGAGAATCGCTCTTCTGTCTTTCCCACCCAGAGAGAGAATCGCTCTTCTGTCTTTCCCACCCAGAGAGAGTAGCTATTCTTTCCTACCAGATTGGCTCTTTCTTTCCCACCCAGATTGTTAGAGAGAGGGCTCGTCTTTCCTAGAGTCAGTCTTTCCACCCAGCTAGAGTTAGACTAGATATAAGAGTTGGTCTTTCCTGGAGTCAGTATTTCCTTCAGTCCACTGGAGAAGAGAGAGGGGGCAGGCTGTGAGAAGGAAGTAGAAGCGTTCGCCCCTTTATTAGTAGAGTTGTTTCTCTCGTAAACCTTTCGAGCTCCGTAGTTTGCTGCTTTCGAGCTTCCCCTTTATTAGTAAGAATGCTTCTTAGCCCCAACGACAAACGAACGGGCATTTTCAGGGAGTAGCCCGCTTCCTAAACTCCTGAAAAATCTTACTTCAAAAAGAAATGACTCCATTCTGGGTCACCGAATCATCCAGCATTAGCGCCGTAATTACAACACCTACCATCACCACACCATCACTACCAAAGCATTACGATCAATTGATTCTAACACACAATGCCATTTGCGGTTACAGAATCGCCCAGCGTTAGCGCCGTAATCACTACACCAACCGATGCGTATCGTCGGGACGCTCTGAAATGGACGATGCCTGTCGCTGATGATGGTCCGTCTACTATGGTGAGATATGCTTTACTTTCTTTCGCTTATGGGACTTCTTATCGTGTTTTCCTTTTGCTAACATGAGTTCTCTATTCCCGCAGACGACGATACCCTGCTTTCTGAGGTTTCCCTTCCTCGGAGGCTTTCATCGGGGATCGAGCCGGATGGTAAGCTTTGTAGTTAATACGTGCCTGAATTTTCGGATCTTCCATCGTTTATGAGCTCTCCTAATTGCTTATTCCTTCTTCTTTTGCAGTTAGGTTTAATCCTAAGGAGAAAGAGTCGAGACATTTGTTTCGACTGGGTGTACCCAATCTATGGGAGAGACATCGACAACAGTGATGCCTACGTCTCAATCCCAGGGTAAAGTCGGGGAGACTGTGAGGGAAACTCCTCCCTCTTCTTCATCATAATGGAGAGGTCTCTTTTCTCTTTTTATGTTCCTTTATTCTTTTTGTCATAAGAGGTGGATACTAATGACTCCTTCCTTTGTCTTTGCAGCTTCACTGCCAGGGTCAGCCGGTTTCGGCTGGTCCAACTTATAATCTTTGCAGGATACACCGCGAGACCAGATCTTAATCGGGCAAGAGGCCCCAGGCTTGTCTTCGGCTCCTCAAAAAACAAAAGTGAATCCCTCAGAGCTTATTGCATATATGATATCAGAATACCAGAATTGACGGGAGATGTGAACCTCTTCCAAGGGGAAGTAGATACAGCGAACACAAGCGCTCTTGTTCCTCTCCCGGTGGTCGAGTGACTTCGTTCCTCCCTCATCAGTCTGATCTGCAGAGTCGGCAGGCGTTACCGAATACATACACCCCACAAAAAATATTCCCATGGTGGTGAGAAACTATTTAGTGCAATGGGCACTAACTCCTCATCATCGATCTTCATATCGATCGTAAAGAGCTCATCTCTAAGATCGGTGATTTTAATCATGGCCACTGTGTCTGTATTATTCATGCGAGTATGGGTGATTTTATTCTTCAGGAGCAACTTCTCGAAAACATTGACACTCTGATACAGAGAAGTCAATGCCTCATACATCTCCTTTGTCAATTTTCCTGTGATATGAGGAATAAGGTGATCCTTCATGAAATCCAAGATGATCCTCTTCGCCTTAGCAACTTTCTTCTCATACTGAGTAAACTATTGGGGATTGGTAGGAACTGTAGCCTTCCCTTCAACTATCCTCCTGAGATCCATCTCTTCCATTCGTAGGTTCAAATCACCCTACAACTGAGTTGTATGGCCTACTGAGATGGTACGACCTGCACAAAAAACTCATAATCTTATCAACTCTATCGAGTTGAGCTTGAAATTAAAATTTGCTTCGTACGGGGCACACAAGACAGGACCTAAGGAACCGATGCTTATTGAACCCGTTTTTGAGGGTTCTTATTGTATTATTTATTTTTATAATCTCTTATTCACTTTTCATTTATTTTATCCATGGAATTGTTTGTACTTCTAATGTCCCTTTATCCCTCACGTTGTTTCCTCGTTCCCATTTTATTTTAGGTGCATTCCCACAACGCTATGGGCAAACCCCCCAACCAGGGGCCTCCCCCTTCTCTACAACAACGCTTAATAGGGAGAAATACCATGTATTATCCTTCCATGTTATTCGTTCTAATTTGGCCCTTAAGATTATTTTCGCCGGGTTTCTTCCATTTATCCAAGTTGGGTGTCTGATCAATGAGCCTATAGAGAGTAGGGGTTAAAAAAAGTAGACAAATATCCCATCACTATTAGAATGAATATGGAAGGTACCACAGAAAGCTATTATGAGAAACGGGCTTTCATTTCTCCAGGTGTTCCTCTTTAGCCGAGTTAGGTTCTTCCGGGAGTCGCAGTTCAGCCAAAGATCTGCAGTTTAGTCTGCTTTCGCGTCGGACCTGTTAGTTCTAAGGCCAGCACGCCCAATACAATTTAGTGAAGATCAATAATCGTATTACCTATTTACCAAATATACAGGCCAAGCTCAAACACTGGGTAAGCCCTAGCCGTATGAACAACCATAGGAGGCTAATAATCATCCCTAGCCGCTGCCAGAACATCTGGTCAATACCCCCTAGCTACTGGAACATCTGCTGCCAGCCCGACCCCGCTACCAATAGCAGGGCAGGCAATTACATTTCGAGTGTCAGAGCCTGCAGCATTCCTTCCAGATTGATAGATTGTTTGATAGTCCATAACAAACCTGGGTAACCTCACAGCAAAGAGGGTAGCATAGGCATAGGCATAGGAAGTAGGAGGAGAGGTAGGACCAGCTTTTGACCTCGTTGACCCGGAACCTATTGAAGTAGACCCAGCGTCAGTTTCATCCGTTGACTCAGAACCTGTTTATCCATAAAAATCTAAGCCAGTAGCAGTCCTATCATCAGTGGCAGAGTCTACAGTAGCATATCCATATCCTGTGGCGGAGGCAATAGAGGTTGCAGGGGCAAGGGCATGGTCCGATACATAGGCAGAGGCAATAGTAGCAGAGCCAAGTCCATCTATTGGAGATCCAAGTCTAGCGGATTCAGGCGCAGATAAAGATCCAGTGGCAGCGGAGCAAGTAGCACCGATTGAAATCGATCCACTAGTCGCAGATTTATATCCTGTGCCAGCATACGCAAAGGCAGGAGTTTCAGTTGATGGACCCGGCCAGAGAACCAAATAAGGCATGTACGTATCTATTGATTGAACCGTTTAAACCAATAAGCATGCCAGTTACCGCCTCGTTCAGATAAAGATTCACCAACATCTAAGCCAACCACACCAACAAGGAAGACAGCATCCTCACAAGTTTGAGAGCCAGAACCCTTAGTTTGGAGCAATTGACCTCATTACAAATGAGAGTAGTGATCCAGCAGCAGCTAGTTTCAGTTGATTACTTTGAACCGATTGGTCTTGATCCAGCATCCTCACCGTAACCTTGCCTAGCAGACCCAATAGTCCTAGCTTCCCTTCGCACCGCGGTCCCAGAGGCAATTGATCCAGTGGTTTACCAAGAAGCATAGTAGAAGGTAGAGACACCTAAGCCATATTGCTCCGCAGTTTAATCCATTGATCCATAGTAGGTAACTCACCCATAGTTAGTA
Organism: Picea sitchensis; assembly: GCA_010110895.2. Lineage (NCBI taxonomy): Eukaryota > Viridiplantae > Streptophyta > Pinopsida > Pinales > Pinaceae > Picea > Picea sitchensis. Next base: position 6,200 of record SNQJ01S0121196.1, read on the forward strand.
GTTAGAAATCCCTCACCTCACCCCGCGTTCCCTCCTATCCCAGCTTCTTTCCCAGCCACTATACCCGTTATGGCATTTGATCGAGTGAAAGCATCAGTAGCGGCACCTTCGGCGGTTGCTAGGTTGCATATGAACCGGTTCCTGTTTCAGTTGATTCCGTATAAGGTTCACCCGTTGATTCATCAGTTTACCCATAACCCGAAGGTAAAGGTAAAGGCATAGGTTGTGTAGCCATCAACCTAGTCCCGGCTTACCATCTTTCCTTATAATTCCATTTAGAGATTGAGATACAGTGACAGTTCGAAAGCCATAGTCAGTAGTAATAAAGGTAATTGGGGATCTAGCCCCAGCCGTGGATACAGATCGATATTGATATAGAGTAGTTGGAGATAAAGTAGCAGTTCTATATCCAGTTAACCGAGATCCAGATGAATAAGAAGCAGATCCAATTGTAGAAGGCCTAGATCCCGTTCCGGGTGCAAAGGCATAGGTGGGAATAGGAGCATAGCCGATCGTTGCTTACCCAAAACCAGTAAAAGATCCAGCGGAGGCGAGGGTAGAGACCACATAATAAGCGGAGGTGGTGGCAGAAGAGGAGAAGGTAGCAAAGAAGGAGGCATAGGGTAGGACACGGGCAAAGGCATAAGAGCCTATTCTAGATCCATATAATGCAGATCCAATTCCACTAGTTATAGATTGATATAAAGAGGTCGTAGCCTCGGTTGTCCCACCACCTGAGGCGGGAGAGACAAAGGCATATTGAGTACACTTTGCATAAGTAGATTCGAATCCGGTGCCAGTAGCGTATCCTGCATTTTCATATCCAGATCCATAGTTAGTAGCATTTGATCTCGATCAATATCCAAATACTGCAAATCGAGAACCAGTAGTTCTAATAGAGGTTGATACCCAGTAGCGAAGGTAGCAGAGCCCGTTCGACCATACACAAACAGCTGCTATGATATAGAATATATGAGTAGTAACACCTAATAGGAGCTTCCTACTAATGGAGCCTTATGAAAGCAGGCCTACGTGTACATCTATACACAGCTTCAAACAAGAGAGGTTCTGCCTATAGATCAAGAGCCGTAGCCCGTTCCAGGTCCAATTGTTGATTAAGCAGTATCCCTTCCAGCATCCTCACTTGTTCCAATTGATCCAGTAAAAGAATCAGTTGATCGAGTGAAAGAGTTGGAGGACCAGTTCAACCTATTGAAGCAGCAGTTGAGTTGGTTGATTCAGAACCAGCAACAGTGAAAGCAGCACCATTTGATCTTGTATAAGCAAAAGCAGATCGAGACCCGGTTACAGATCCACTTGCGGAGGCAGCAAAGGAAGCATCTTAGCCACCGGCATCCTTTCCAAGTTGAGAGCCAGTCGGTTAAGAAGATTAAGCAATTGAAGTTCCAGGCGTAGATCGAGATCCTAAACCACCAGCAAAGGCAAGGGAAAGGTAGGTAGGAGCAGGAACATCAACATCAGCATCAGTAGCAAAGGTAGAGGCATCACCAAAGCCCGTACTAGTGTTATATACTCTAGTCGCAGATCGAGATGCCGTTACACCTAGGGATACTGGTCAAGATGGGACTACTCCGGCTTATTTATATGCTCCTGTCTTAACCGCTACTGGTGCTAATACATACCTATGCCTCTGCTACTTTCTCTGCGGTAGTGCTCTAGGTACCTACGCTTTCGATGCTTTAGGTGGCTTTGCCTTTCTGGCATAAAAGAGATATCCATATAGTTAGTGCTACCTTATTAGTGATTAGTGCTTCTGCTGGATCAATAGGTTCAACCATGACTGGTACTGGATCTTGATAAGCAGAAACTGGGTCTCGATCTCGATAATAAGAATATCTACTACGAGCATCTTACTCTGAATAAATACCAAAGCCGGGTATGCCTCTTACCACGGGCGGGGTAGGCTTATCATCTGGACGGGGATGCTATTTATGGGTATGCTTTCCTATCATGGGTACGCCGGGTAGGCTACTCACTAGGGTCTGCTACTCATACCACAGACGGGGAAATAGGTGCAAGATATATCCGTATATAAGGGTCCGGCTCTTCCTCTCGACAATCGAAAACTGAATCACGTTCACGATCATCAGTAGGAACTGGGTTTCGCTCACGAACATAAAACTCTGGATCTAGGGACTCTGGTTATTCTACTGGTAGCTTTGGATCTACTAAATCTACTACTGATGATGCTGGGTCTCGATCTCGATCATATACTGGCACTTGAACTGATTCAACTTCAAGGTAAACAACTGGTGCCTTTGCTATAGCTACTGCTTATGCAGGTGGATCAACTTATTTTTTAACTGGTGCAACTGGCATATTCACTGGTTCTGGGTCGACTGATTCAAGTTAAATTTCCGGTGTTGCTTTAGTTGCTGAATCAACCGGTTCTTCAATTGGGTCAACTGTCTTTGCTAATGAAAGGAACACGTGCAAATGTACATCACCTATAGGAACAACATGGGATATTGTAAGCACTTGTAGGAACACAATGGGATTGTAGGAACAACGCTTCTATCCAAATGAATGTACTACACTTATTGGTTGGATTGGAACAAATGGAAATGCCTTCACAGCTCTCCTAGGTAAAATGGGGGATGCACCCTTTATAGGAATAGCAAGGGATGTAGTAACATTAGCTTATGCTGGATCCTCGCTTCTTGGAACATCAGAGAATGCTGGAACACCTATTCTGGGAACACATTCATATGCCTGAACTAGACTTCTAGGAACACGAGCTAATCCCGAAACATCGCTTCTAGGAACAAGGTAATATGTCGGAACATCAGTAGAAGGAACAACATAGATTAATGAAACATCACTTGGAACACAAGCAGATGTTGGAACAAAGGGAATGCTGGAACTTAGAGATGCTAATCCCGGAACACCACTTATTTGAACACGTGCAATTGCCGGAACAACACTTCTTGGAACAACAGAGAATGTAGGAACATTAGCAAATGACTGAACTAAGGAGTTTATGGTCGTACAGAGATGCCTTAACAGGGAAGCGAGCTGATTGATCAACCTTGAACACCAATGAAATGCAAATCATTCTGTATATAACGGCGCAATACGATTAAACCTCAATCCTTAATTAGCGAACACCAATCATTTCCTGCAAGCTTCCGAATTGCTGCTTCGAGGTGTGAGGGTCAATCAATTCACTAGCATAATCTCTCATAATTAAGTAGCTCTCATAAAGTGCAAAGGGATGGCTGGGCGTTCTTCCTTATCGTTTAAAGGGTTGCCCTGCCCTCCTATAGGTCCTGTGATGCCAACTTACAAGTCTGGGCCAGGAGAGCCTTTGACCACCTAAAAACATGAATGCAACACGCATGGCTTCAGGGCCCTGTACACCAAATCATGGATAGGGACTACTTTGTATAACACTCATATACTATATTACTTCATTCCGTGATTGATCAGGAAGTGTTTATGATTCAGCTTCACCAGGTGAGGAGTTTTAGTTGAATGGTTCCGTGAGAGTTCCCTTGGCACCCGATGGAATCTTTCTTTTTTGTTTTACCCGTAGTACACATCCCCGAGCCCACTCACCAATAGTCCATATCCGATCTTTATACACAGGCATTGAAAGCGCAGTCAGTCGCAATAGCGCGGTTCAGTATTCGTTGCCGTATATTATAGGGACATAGATAGAGACCTTTACTGGGCATCATTCGCTCTGCATGCTTCAATATCCCTGAGTGCTCGGCTTACCTTGTTTCCTTGTATTTCCAATGAATGGAACACACACAAGTCCTCTAAAGCCGAAACGCTATAGATAGATTGCCTCACCTGTGGGTACCTGCAAGGCTATGACTGAACGCGGACCTCCAAGGCTCGTTATGAAATCCCGGCCCCCCCTTTTATATGAAATGAGGTTATTATCCTCGAGGCTAGCGGTGCTTGGTGCAGTAAAAGGAGTGTATCTGCTAAGCCTACGGGAATATGCACATAATACATCTCTAAGGTGACCCCATTGAATATGTAAAGAAGTGGGTTTATGAGTCAAAGCCGAGTTGGGAATCATCTGCTTCGATGAACAATCCCTGTAGGACACGGTCCAATGATGATGACCAGCCTGTTTGGTGACCATCCGCTTCGAGGCCCATACACCCTTTAGCAAACTGGTCCAATGATGAGGAGCAGCCCCGTAGCAACCTGCCCAAATCGGTGAGGCTGAAAGGACGTGTTAGGATATCTTAGGGAACTCATAAGGGAGTGGCTCCGCGGCGAGCACAGAACCTACAGAGATATAACTCATTCAGGGGGATTAATGAATCACGCCCTATACCTTCGGCTTAACAACGAGGCGTATTCGCCTGTCACTATGCTTAGGCACAATCGCTCACACATAACTGGTAACAATGGACAACACGCACCACGAGACGTATTCTCGACCAGGAACCGGGCTTCTTCAATAATACATACATGCCTGAGATCAAACGTACCTGGGATTACCCTACCTAATTAGCCCGCATAGCCCCTTGGGGGAGTCATTATAGCCCATTAGTCCAACGGATTAGTACATGTTACTCTAAGTTTGGTACATTTGTATGTGTTCCCAGATAATAGGAGTGTTCCCACTTTCGAGTCGTAATAAAGTAGTGTTCCAGTATACGTTCCGACAAATTCCATTGTTCCAATAAGCTAGTACGAACACCTCGAAATTCCGTCCGAACATTTTGCCAAACTGTACGAACAAAACGAAATTCCGTCCGTTTCAAAGCGTCCGTGTTTAAACCCCTCCATTTTTTTTCGTACACTTTTTTCTGATCCACCACCTCGCCTAGCATCCCTGTCCGTCCTCTTAGATGCTCCTGTGGCATTTATGTCCTATTTCCTATATCTTCCATTTGACCGAGTGAAAGCACCAGCAGTTGATCCAGCAGCTTCACAAGGCGAGGTACAATAATTCACATATAGATAATATGGGTATATAAGGCGTGATACGATCGTTAAAGGCCCAGGTGACCTAGCAGTTTCTCTTGTTGAAGATCCAGTTGCCAGGGTGGACAAAGTAGTCTATTTAGTAGCAGAGGTTAAAGCCAAAGAGGCATCTGAGCTAGTAGCAGCATAGACAGAGTCAGAGATGGCAGCATAAACTGTTTCAGTTGATCCAGTGGTTTATCCGGGTAAATCCATTGAAGTTGATGACCCACCAATTTAAGAGTCTATTCCTGACCTTGTTTCTGCCTGAGTTGCATTTTGTAGTTCCAATAAGTATAGTTCTGGTATTAGTATGTGTTCAGTCAAGTTATTGCATCCGTACGTGTTACTATAAGCTTCGTTCCAGCATCCCCTTTTTACTCTCCAATAGACGCTCTTTACTTTCTAAAGTATTATGCCTTTACTTCCGCTCCTGGGATAGGAAGAGATGCTTGCACCACCAGTGGGAAAGCTGCTGGATCTACTGCGAGGTCTCGATCTCGATATGCTCTTGCTTCTAGTTCAACTGGATAAAATGGAACTGGATCAAGAGAAACTGGTACTGGGTCAGCAAGGTTAGCTAGTTCTTCGACTGAATCAATCCGATCAACTGATTCAGATGCTGGTTCTGTAGAATCATGGCGGAGTGACTGGTCTTTGGGCTTTCGACTGTAGATACGCAGATGGGCAGGCTCTTACAGGTGAACACTTACCTGCACGGAGAGCAGGTAAGGCTCTGTTGGCTTTTGATTATTTACCTACCCATTTACCTACCTACCTACGGTGCTTGACATTGATCCAGAGTGACTGATAATAGATAGCGAAGTACAATTTACAGATATCACATGTACGCAGCAGGGCTTCGGAAGGCTTGATTTCGGGGCATTGTGTCTCTCAGGTGTTGTTTGCCCGGTGCTCGGTGGGCGTTAAGTAGTATCAGAGCGGTTGGTAAACTATGCTATGTATGCTAAGAGAAGTTCCTTCTGAAGACAAAGGTTGGACGGCTGAGCATATAATCAAATGCGAAGGCTAGTGCCTCCAACATGGTTATATTATATACGTATATATGGTGAGTTCCTTCGGAGGTGCAATATCAGTCGATTCTCTACGCCGATTCGATGATGAAAGACCCTGATCGAGTGGGAGATCGCACAAGGACTTATCGAGGAGTCAGGCCTAAAACACTGTAGCGAACGACCGTGGAGAAAAGTGAAGGCACAATGTTGAACAGAAAAAGCAAATAGCATGGGAACTTCGAATCTAACCTTTTCTGGCTCCATTGAATCTATAATGTTGGGCTTTGGTCCTGTGGTTCTAGGGGCAAAGGTAGTGGTAGTTGCGAGGGTGAGCACCTATTATCAGTGTAATAGCTTGGTCTGTTGGTGCTGAGCCTCTATGCCTCGGTTCGCTTCAAAAGTAAGTCTCTTCGTTTACAGATGCTTCATCGACTGAATAAACTACTGAAACTAGTGGTGGTGCTTCAACTGGATCTACTGCTGAACCAAGGTCTAAACCAAGGAGGGCTGCTTAGTAAACTGTTGCTGCTGGGTCTACAGGATCAATGGCATAATCACCCGGATCAACTTCTGAATCGACGGGATCAATTGCTTAATCTGGACCAGGAACTGCTCCTGAGTATGGATTTGGATCTGCCCTTACTAATGATGCACCTGCCTTCGCTTATGGATATGCTTCTAGGTATGCTACTGAAGCCACGTATGGGTCTTGATCTGTATCTATTAGTAATGATACCGAAGCTACAGAAACGACTGAATCAACGACTGGTTCCACTGACTAATCTAGACCTGGTGGGTAACTAGCTTTGGCTGCCTGTGGTATGTAGTAGCTGGCTGGCTGGATGGCTTTGTATCTGGGGCTGGCTTTGCTGCTGCTTGCTCTGTTGCTGGTGGTGGTTCTGGTTCTCGATCTCGTCCTGGAGCTGCTTCAACGAGGTAAACTACTTGTGCTGCTGGTGGTACTGGTGGTGGTTCTGAGTCAACGAGGTAAACTACAGGTGCTGCTGGTGGATCTACTACTGGTGATGCTATATCTACTACTCGAGATGGATTTGCAGCTTATGGCTTTGGATCTGCTTATGTGGCTGGGAATGGAATTGGATAAGCAACTGAAGGATCTGCTGCCTTTCCTAGGTATGCTGCTGGATATGCTACTCTCTAGGATATACTGTGGCTGGTAATGCCCATGCTTATGGATCCACTGGTACTTCGACTGTTGTTGGTTCTGGTACTGGATCTACCACTAGTGGCTAAGCAACTGGGTATCGATCATGAACTGGATCACGGTCACAAAAAAGGTATGGATCTGGAACTGGCTCAGATGCTGCTAGAAGGTATGCTGGGAAAGATGCTGATGGATAAGCTTAGTAAACTTCTTAATAAACAACTGGAATTGGAATTAGATCTCGATATGTAAGGTATGCGCCTGGAATTAGATATGCTGGTGGCTTTGCTGGGACTGGCTTTGGATCTTATCTATATACTGATACTGTTGGTAGTGTTGGATAAGCTGATGCTGGTACTGGATCTGGATAATGAAGGTTATAATCTGGATATCAATCACGAACATCTGAATCACGATCTAGATCTCAAACTGCTAGATATGCTATTGAAGATGCTGGTGGTTCAACTGGTTAAATAGAATAAACTAAGGTGACTGTACTTGGTGCTGGTTCAAGGTAAACAACTAGTGATGCTGCTGGTTCTTTAACAGGTGCTGCTTTGTGCTCTACTGCTACTAGATATGCTGCTGAGTCCACTGGGTAAGCTACTTATGATGCCTTTTCTCCTGCTTGCTTTTATGCTTATGGGTATAGAACTGCTCGTGCTACTTACTTTACAGAAGAAACTAGCTTTGCTACTGATGCTGCCAAGGATTATATGATAAAATGTTTTCTAGTTATTTGTGCTGGGGGCTCTCCCTAAACCTCGAGTCTAAAGAAGAAACCTTCTATTTTATTTGTTCCTAACTGAGCAACGAGAAAATCATTTTATTGGACGATGAAATGAGTGAATGATACGATTTGATGAACCAAGAGAGTTCTAGTTGATTATCAGATAGCTGATCCTAATGCTATCTAATCTAGTAAGAGTTAAGTATTAGTATAGTTTAATGGGTTGATAGTTTTCTTTTCATGGTCTGTATTTGTAATGATAAGAGAGTGATTGAGTCTTAATGTTTCTAAGATAGATTGAAGAACTAAAGGAGTCTTCTATTCCTTCTGTTCATTTCTACTCTAGTCTAATCTAGTCAAAGTGAAGTCTAAGTTCTATTCCTAATCCTAATAAAGAGAATCCTAATCTTGATCATAGAGTCTAAGTGAAGTATGAGTTAAGTCTAAGATCATTTCCTTCTTCTAACTCTAAGGGTTCTCTTCCTCTTTTGAATTCTATAGTTCCTAAGGTTAGGAATGAACTGATCTGGTGATAGGTTTTAAGGAGTTAAGTAATGTTCTATATTGTTGTTCCTTGTGTTGTTGAGGAGTTCTGTCTACTGAGTAATTGATAGGTTATATTTGATGATGTTATGAGGAGTAATATATTAATTTGTTCTAGCTAAGAGAGTTGTAGTTAAGTATAAGAGTTGTAAGTTAATAGGAGATCCTTATTGTTCTTTGTTTGTTTCATATTCCTAATGATGAGTGAAGAGTCTCTAACTTGTTGTTAGTAGTTGGGGAGGTTCGTACCTCACCCCTAATGATGTTCTATTATATGTCTTTTCAATTGTTTGTATTTTACTAAGTAAGAGTCTATATGTTGAGTAATTGATTCCTTATCATTAGTAGTTTCCTAAGAATGATAGAGGAGTAATTCCTGTTTCTAGTGTTGTTAAGGTTCTTAAGAGTGTTTGTGCTTAGTTCTATATTCCTGATGCAGAGTTAGGAGTTGACTAAGAATAGAAGTAATATTCCTAATCCTAAGATTGTGAAGAGGGTCTAATAGAATATAAGTAAAGTATTAGTTGAGTCTCATTGCATTTTCTTAAACAAAAAGTAATAAGATGAAAGAATAGAGTTGTAGTTGTAGTTAGTAAGGTAATGAGAGTTGATAGAAGATCCTTATCCTTTGTTGTCTCTTCCTTTGCCTAACGTAGCTTGGGTAAGTATTCCTGATTGCTTACCCTTATAACCTAAGAAGCATAGCTAAGAGAAGCTAATACCTAAGGTTATAAGTTCCTAAGACCTTCTAATCTGTATCTAATCTAAGCTTTCTAATTCCTTGACAATAGCAAGATTCCTTGACAATAGCAATAATGTATAGTAATTTCTTTCTACTCTAAGGTGACCTAATTCCTTTAGAAGAAGCTAAGGTTTCTTGAGTAAGAGTTCCTTAGTCATTTCTTTAGGTTATAATAATTCTAATTGAGTCATTATTCAACTTATATAGGATTCCTTAATTTAATGAGGGGTGTGTGTAAAGTTTCCAAGTAAGAGGGTGTGAGGTGGCTTTCCTAGGTTAAGGTGGTGTGTGGGGCCTGTGGTAACTTCCCCTGGTCTTTTAGTATAGCACTTATACTTTCCCAATCAATATATATTCCTTTCTCTATGAGTTCAGTCTAATAGGATTTAATGAAGTAAGAAGTAATGAAATGATTTTATTGATTGATTCAATGATTTCAACAATTTATTTGATTAACCAATATAGTGAGTAGAGTTTAGTTTTAGTGATTAAGTATAGTTCGAGGAAGAAAGTATAGTTCTAGTGATAGTTCCTAAGCTAGTTATACTTTTAGTGAAGATAAGATCCTTCCTATTGTTCCTTATAGAGTTCTAGTTCAGTATAAGATCCGCTAGTTAGAGTATGAGTTAAGTCTAAGGAGAGTTATAGATAGTGAAGTAGCGCAGTAAAAAGAATTAATACGCACCCTCAAGAGAGAAATACGTATAAATGTGACATACTATGCACCCTAACTCATGATGATGCATGCTTTGTACTCATGATGATCTCATGATGATGCATACTAAGGATATATTGTATATTAATGTTCCTAATAGAATCAATGTTGCCCTATGATGCTAATACCAATGATGCTATGTCATAATGAAGCTAACTCACCTCCTAAGGCAGTACTAATTCAACTTATATATGTCCTAATGTTGTTAATATATGTCCTAATGTTGCTAACCTAATTAGAGAACCCATGTGGCTAATCCCAGCGTTAATAATAGCATGTTGTTACTAACCCCATTAAGCTAAGAGTTGTTTGACGCTAAGAGTTGTTACTAACCGCATGATGCTAATCCCAATGCTAACCAAGCTAAGAAAGAACTAATGAAGCTAACCTGTCTGTCCGGGCCCCGCAGGGCTTACAAGATGCTAACCGAGGAGTAAAGCTCACCAACTCAGTCTCAATGCGATGATGCGTTTAAGGCAGTCTAAAAGAAGTAGTTGTCCTAAGGCAGTCCAAAGAATGAATCTAATGTTTGTCAAGCACAAAACTCAACAAGAGTACTACCTAAAGCTCACCAAGGCAGTCCTAATAACTCTAATAGATGTCCTAATGAGCCTAACCTCATTATAGAAACAACCCATGGGCTAACTCCTCCTAATAAAACCTAATAACCTTCTTACCTAACCCTTCTTACCTAACCCTTCTTAAAAGAGAAAACCCAAGAAAGAGAAAACCCAAGGATGTGAGATGATGTTATAAAATGTGTTGTTGATGCTACAATGATGTTATGGAGCCCTTGTTGCCTCTGACTTTCTCCTAATGATATCCTAATGATAAAATGATTGAATTCTCCTCTCCGGTCTCCTCCCCGGTCTAAGGCTTTCAAAGAGCAAAATAGAAGGGTTTGTAAAGTGCCCCCCTGTCGGGTTTGTCTTATAGAAATAGAAGGTTTTTTACGCCATAAGGGTTTTCTGAAGATAACCTGAAACATGCCTTAGACTTAGGGTTTCATTAGGCAAAGTACCCTGAACCTACTTTGATTCCAACAACCTTGACTTCTCCAACGAATATACTCTTCTCTCATTATTAGGAACTACTTGGAATAGAGAACTCGATAAGCAACATATAACTCTCAAGGGAAGACAACAATAACTTAGGAACAATAGGGGTGAGGTACGAACCTCCCCAACACAAAGCAAAGCATAACAAGGATCTTCAACTAGAACGAAAAGCAATCTACTAAACTATCTAGAACTCGACTTAGATTCATTCTCTAATACAACCTCCACCAAGGGAACTAGGAAACTTGCAACGAGACCTAGCTCACTTGCACCCTAAAAAAAGCTAACTTTTATAACCTTCCCCTATATAAATTGAAGCCCTATCTACCCAACTTTGAAACCTTACCCTAGGGAACAACCTCAAACCTTTTATTTATCTTATATTTCAATGGCAACAACCGAAGGAGGGAGACTAGGAAACTTCCACCTTTGCGTCACCGAAGTTAGATTCTTTTACTGCCTTAGAACACCGGAGAGCAGGGGAAGGATGAAATCATTTTATTACTTGTTGTTTCAGACAATCATATCATTGTTGAAGAAAATCATGAGAGGTGTGAAATAGTCTTGTTAGCATGCATCGCAGTAGAACCAGTAGCTTATCCAGTAGCAGTTGATGTTGAAGATCGAGGTTTAGACTAAAGAGCCTTCGATTAATAGGTCATTTCTCTCGCATGTCGAATGGTATTAAACACTGTGTCCAGGGTAGGGTGCCGCGGGCGTTCTCTTTATCCGAGCATAATATCTTCGAGACAGGGAAGGACCCTTCTCTCCAACGTAATACTGGGTTCAGCAACCCGAATTCAATCTATTCCTTTCAAATGGAAGAGCAACCTATTCCTCGTATGGGTCAATGCCCAAAAGAAAACACACCTGAGGAATATCCCTTTGTTTGAGAGCGCAAGTCAAGATGATTTCTTTCACTCCATTACGAGACGGGGGAGGGGATACCTCGTAAAACCTTTCTACCGCCAGCTTAATGTAATAGAGGGGCACGCCGAACACTAGAACCCAGTATTGGGAGGGGGGAAGAGACTCGCCCTTCTCTTTTTCAGGGGCGAGAGCAAAACTCTATTCAATCCCCCATTCCCAAGGTAGGGATCTAGAGAGGGCATTTGATCACCCTACTACTCTATTGAATCAGGCATTTCCTCTAACTACTTTTTGAATGCGGAAAATCAGAAAATACGGTCATTGATCGTACTCGACCTGGGAAAGACTATCTATTAGGGAGGGAGCACCGGCAAGAAAGGTCGTTATCGGCTTATCGGATAACCCTTTGGGATCGAATGCATTCGACTTGAAAGGCTTTATATAGCTCCACTCAAATCTCCTTGTTACCAACCCTGGATGCGGAGAACCTTTGAATCTCTGCACTCTAAAACTCTGCAACCTGAAACTCTGCACTCTAAAACTCTGGCCTCATAGAAAAAGACTATATATCCATAGGGAAAAGGAGTCTGACATGTGGTGCCTCTGTTAATCTACTGAAAAAGGCACAAGGCCACACATGCCCATTTGCAACTAGAACCTACAACCAACCTGCCATGTACAAATCCCCAACTGGAAAATGAGTGAAAGTTTACATGCTGGGAGAAACCATCTAGTCAGATGAAATGATGAAAACACCTGCTAGATGCAAGGAAACCCAACAAGGCTAATGGGCTCCAAGGTACGAGCACAACGTCGTCGATGTGAAATATGTGCCGAAGTTTAACATTGAAAAGGTTCGTCCAATCGGGACCCAATGATGAGAGATCCTGTCGAATGCGAGATGACTGCCAATGAGGCTAACGATCATCAAGGCACTCGACTTCTAGAATAATCCTCAGATAATGTGTCGGAGTCCATGATAAAAGCTCTGATAGAATAAAGTCAATGATATAATCCCTTCAACTACTGTAAAGCCAAGAAAAATGAAGCAAGATGGTGTATTGTCCCTATGGTTGGATGAGGTGCTGACCAACAAGACTTTACTTAGGCTTGACTCAATGAAGATGATGAGACAGGACATTACCCAACCAGTAAGGTCCTGGCCCTTTATCTATTCGATGACCCAAAGCCCCTCAAAGCGAGGAAAGAAAACCTCCCTTTAGAAAGTCATGAGGAAATAACTCGTAAGTAAGGCAAAAGTCAGTCAGAGTCAGGAGCGTTAGCGAGACCCTTACCTATCACTTATTAACCGACTATAAAGGCAGATACTAAAATATTCTTTATGCTAATGATGCCCCTCATCCGGAGTGGTGCGCGTAGCCAAGATAAGGAACAACTCGAGCGTTAGCGAGACTACCACTTTCCTTACTATTACTTATGATGCCCCTCATCCGGGATGGTGGGCGTAGCCAAGGCAGGTACTAAAGGTAACGCCCTACAAGTAAGGTAACGCCCTAGAGAACCAGACCTTACCCACGGAAAGACTATTTCTATTAAGTTCTATTCCTGAAGTATCCATGTAAGAGTAAGTAACCGGTCATTCAACCCTTTCCTCTCGCTGTTAATCATCCACCTATATATTTTTATTATATATACGAAAGGGTAATGAGCAGGGTTATAACCTCTTTATTCAAAATCAAAATCCTTATGGGTGAGCTCCTTGTCCGATGCGGACAAGCAATAAATTACTTCTGTGGTGAAATGAACCATCTAAGCAGTTCTACGGGGACTCCCAAGCATTTGGCTCTAGCCTTGGAGCCCTCTATATTTCCTCACCTTAAAGGAAGGAATACCTCAACCTAAAGGAGGGAATACATCACCTTTAAGAAAGGGAATACCTCACCCTTAAGGAAGACCTCACCCGGATACTCGTATATAATGAGAGGAGCGGTAATGAGAGCGGTAATACGTGATAGCCGTAATAAGAGCCGTGAGAAGTCGCAAGCCAGTAGCAGTAGCTAGTCAGTTCCTCTAGAAGCATAAGAGGATTGACTCAATAGATAGACTCGAGAGATTGACTCAATAGATAGACTCACCGGGCGGTGACTCACTGGAAGATAGCCATAGTGGAGACTCACTGGAAGATAGCCGTGACTCACCGGAATCATGAGCACGCGTAGGAAGCAGGACACCGGAATTTAATAGGAGCAGTGAACTAGTCATGAGTAGGAGCAGTAGCGCAGAAGGGAGATTGTTCGCTGAAGGGATACGCTGAAGGGATATTATTTGCTGATGATTCTACCGATGAGTCTCTCCTTAGCCCGTAGATGAATAGGTCGATGAATCGGAATGTACGCTACACTTCTGTCTTCCCTCATTATGAGGAGGAGAATTAGAGGGCCTAAATAAAAAATATCTCTATTCAGTGATGGAACGCAAGTCATACCAGTACAAGCGCTAAGAGCCATTAAATGGGGTTTCACGGGTGAGTGAGAAACCGCTGAAATTGTGGCGCATTTGCGTGCACTGTATTTCCACTTTAACCCTTCGAAGGTACGAACACCTTGATGGTAATCTTTCATCATTTTTGTTACTAATGAATGGCCTTTCACCTTTCAAGTGGGTCTTCCCTCCTTCTCTCCTTCCCTCCTTCCCTCCTTCCCTTCTTTCATCCATCTTTGTGCTGATTGTCGCATAATGAAATCTCTATGTTACCCAATGAATCAATGAAACGAAGAATGAGTTCGCACTTCGTTCAAACCCTATGTGTCTGCCCTATCTCCGAGTAAACTACAAAGCATGTGGCCAAGCCCCGTGATGTTCCCGGAGATTGATTATGGATAGCCTGGGGAAGGAAGACAACCTAGCCATCCATCCGCACAAATTATTATTATGCTTGTGCATGTTGAACTTGAACTATATGATATCCCAGCACACAGATACGGATGTTAGAAACCATACCATGAGTTTATTGATTTCCAATAATGGGTTTATTATGTATAAAACTACGTGAGAACGATATCCCCCATATAGGGTAGGCAACTCATTCTTCATTTCCTAAGGGGTTGGAGCTTGATTGACATTACCGAAATGTAGCGAGCGCTAGCTCTGTAATACATAAACGAAACTTAAACTAGTAGCCCTGTGGTCTGATATGATGTGTGGCTACATACTCAACCTCATTCTCTGTGTATTGAATAGGCTCTATCACACGGGTGGGAATTAGTTGTTTGTTGTGAAGAAACAGTGCGGGAGAGATATAGGCCTCATTCTTCGACCCATTCAATAAATCAAAAGACAAAACCTGGGAATGGTTGGTGTTAGCTGTTAGCTTCTCACCGGTGTGAGCGGAGCGGATAGAGCTAATTCTGTGTTCATATCAGATAGAGCATTCATTCGGGTGATTGTGTTTTTGTTTCGATGCGTTTTTTACATGACTTCATGCGTAGCGAGCTCCAGCCTCTTTCTCCTATTGTCGAAAGAGTCCGAGAGAAACCTGTCATATCGGTATGAGCATCAACTATATGCCCTACGGAGGGGAAGGTGTGCGGGCTCTATCTGGCTGGGCTCATTCTGTTAGAGCTCATTCTGTGCGGAAGGAGTTGAAGAATGAAACGAGGATACGAGGTGAACAAAGTGAAACTAATCAGAGCTTAGCCCTATCTCTTAGGTTGATTCTGTGTGTGCGGGGTGAGTGTTGAATGTGAATGGTGGCGAGAATGAAACAACCCAACCAGTGTTAGCTTGTTGTGCGGGATGGAAGGGCAATCGAAACGAAGGCAACGACGGAGGAGTTTCATTTCATCATATACGATGCTTTCCAAGCATGCTCCTTTTGAAGATGCCGGTGGGATTAGATCGATGACTAGATGCATTCAACGTTTTCTGTGCGAACCCGAGTTATTGGCCAATCCGAAATAGCATACTTCAACGGGTTTCACTTCCAAGTTCAATTTCTATACAATGTCATCAAGAGAAGGTGTTAGAGATATGGATATTTCCGGATAGAGCTCATTCTGTTAGAGCTCGAGCCTATCCAGACTTCTCTTTTCGAATATAGGTATGCACTTTGTTTCAATCGTGGATTGACTGGTTTCATTCGGAATCAGGTGCGCTGGGAAGGATAGTGTTTGCCGGGATAGACAGAGAAGTGTGCTCATTCCCGTACTGTGTGCACTAACTGGATAGAGCTCATTCTTGTTCGAACTAACCAGTATTTGGAAGGAGAAAAGGTTGATTCGAATAATGATATGCAATCATACCTGCTGTTTGGCTGGGAATTCTTTGATGCCAGGACCTACGGAACATCTCATGATTGGGAATAATTACCTGACATACTCCGCGAGAATCTATATTGCGCTCGCTCCGTACTTGGTACTGTCAGGAGAGGGCCAGGGAAGTTCAGTGTTGTGTTGAAGCGGTCTCCTGAGGAGACACAATCATAAGGGGAATGTGCGAGGGAGAGACTATGCCAAGCCCCTCACTGCCTAAGGGCCTAGGTAGGTATAACTGGGCTAACTCTTTTATAACCCTAGATTCTCATCGGGATGACGAAATCACGTTTTCCGATAACCCCAAAACCACCAAAGTTATAAACCAAATTTCGATTTATGGCTCGATATGTACCCGAGCAGATGGATTCTACCATTATAATCCCAAAGAAGGCGGCCAAGGGGGCATAGGGGATCACCCAATCTTAGGGTTTAGCGCGAGTAACGAAATCTTTGGAGGATAGGTCTTATGAGCCCCAAGAAGGCGTAGGGATTCTAACCCAATCGGATCGGCGGGATGCGAAAATGGCATGTTCGCGACCCCCCAAAACCGTCTGAATGGCCATGGTTGATATAACACAATCGCTCGATCGGGTCCTTTGAGGTAGATCAATATTGATCATTTGGGACCTTGACCGATCATTTTTCTGAATAAAACATGTCCAATTCCGGATGCCCCCTAATGAAATGGAATGCCCGCCTTAGAAGCTGCCTTAGAAGCATGGAATGCCCGCCTTCGAAGCTAGGTAGGGATTATCAGCCTAGCCAAGGAATGAGATATATCCCGTTAATGCGCACTTCCCCGTTCATTAGCCTTTCATTATCCTAAGAACATTAGCACTTCGTCCCGAGGAACCTTTCCTTCCCCCGAAGTGGTTGAATGCCCTTCGGCCTGAGGACCCGTGGCAAACCCCTAACTGCCTAAACCCCTTTCTGCCTAATGGTTTGGGAGGATCGGCCCGAGTAATATACCGACCTTTCCTTTGGGAGGAAGAGAGCTGAGCCAAGGATAGATTATGCTTCCTTCCAATGGATATTTCCGGTGGATCTATTTCCCGTGAACTTATCCCTTCGGTTCTAGGGTATAGATTGTCTATAGAATATAATCTATGGCATGACTTCCACCAGACTATTGCATGGGGGTAGGTCAGTTCATTGAATCAGTCAGTCAAGGTCGATCGGGTTAGACCGCTTATAACCAGACTATCCTTATGACCAGACTCTAAATTGCATGACTTCCACCAGATGGATTCTCAGCCCACAAACTAGCCGGAGGTCAGGTTCATAGCTTCAAGCCCAACAACCAGTTCTCGGGGGATGACCAGCCCAACGGTAGGCTTATTCCTTCCCTAGGCAGGCTTATTCCCAGTCTAAGTCTAGGCGGGCTTATTCCCAGTGACAGCTTCTCAGCCCACAAACTATCACGAGACGAGGTGCGGTGGACAACTTATCAATGCAATAGCGGTAGGAGGTAGGTCTTAGTCTCAGTCACAGTCTAAGTCTCATTCCAAGGAAGTAGCAGCAGACGAGGTTCGGCTTAGACCACTTATCACTGGACTATTCGACTATTCTAAGGCATGACAGCTTCCACCAGACTATTTGTAGGTGAGGGAGTGAAGGTTTTTATCCCATGGATAACTATGGGTTCTAGAACTATTTATTCCCCGCACCCTGTTTCACGGTACACAGTTTCCCGAGGACAGGTTGGTTCGTGTTAGACCGCTTTGACGGGACTATTTTCTTTTTACAGCTTCTACCAGACACTATTGTGAGGGAGTACTGGTTCTTATTCCATGGATAACGTTCTAGATACTATTTCTTCCCAATGATACGAAGATATTCCCCATGATACGAAGACACGAGGACATGAGGTCCAGCTTCGCACTGTTTCTTTTTCTTCCCAGTGACAGATTCTAAGCCCAGCAATCGAAGTACGAGAGATGCAGCCCACGAACCAGCTAGCGAGAGATGCCCACCATCCCACCAACACCAAGCGTAGTAGGAAGACAACCAGCCCGTAGACTATCACGAGGTCTGGTTCAAAGCCTATCCCTTCTTCCAGAATTATTGCTTGGAGGTCAGGCATCAGTCTAAGTATGCAGGTAAGATTGGTAAGATGTTTCAATGAGTGTTCCGAGGATGGCTAGAAGGGTTGAAGACCTAGATTCGGTGATTTATTACTTGTTTAAGTTTAGTATTATTCCAAGTCTCTAGCTACACCTTTTTATTTCTCTTTCTCCGCTTGGTTTGCTAGCTCTGGCACTTTTTTTTCACGGGACACAGTTTAGTTTCCCAAGGACAAGTTGGTTCGGACCATGAACGAATGAAATGCTATAGGTATAACCCGATCGATCGATGATGTACAATCAAAATGATAGTATAACCCGTCCACGAACAAAGAACAAATGGTATAAGGTATAACCAAAACATACCCATCGATAGCTAACGAACCTTCCAAGCAACCTTACCTACCTCCACTTACTGATTCACTGAACCATGATTGACCGTGCCAAGCAATCTAACCTTCTACTGCTTCTATCGTCTCGTACCACCGATCAATAGTACTTGATCAAATGGCACACCATCAATTAGTCTAAAATGAACCATGCTGTTATCGTGCAATATCTGGGGTGCGTTATACTGCTTCTTTTCCCAATCTGTTCCAGCTTCCCTGTCGGCTTTTATTATGACCAAGGAAGTGACTCGACTCAGTGACTAAATCTGTAATGAGGGCCATTGCTTTACGCAAGGCGACTGTTTGCAGCAGTGGGTAATGGAGATATTACGCTCCATAGTCCCATGGATTAGACATAGACTGAACAGGTGGTGACCCATCCCCTCGCATATCATCATTGCTATGTCATTGATTCTCCTTGAGGTGCGAATTACAGCTATGCACACCCATTTCCTATCGGTAGGGGGGAACCCGACACCTATAGATGTCGTAGATGGCCGGCTTCGTTGTGAAATGAGGTACGCTCCCCGTCATTAGGCCAAACGAGCTCAGATCTGTCACTGGTAGGATAGGTGAACCAAAGTTGAGACATTATACATGCGATTGTTGAGCACTTAATAACCACTTTTAGTACATTAAATGTCGGATTCTTCTCATGATATCCATACCATCAGTTCCATTCTGGTGCACTATACTGATCATAGGAGGCGCATATTATGATATATAGGATGCAGGGTCAATTCGATATATTCTTTACATACCCCTGCTCCCCCTGTTACTACCAATGTTCCTCTTTTCTTTCCTGTCTTTGATGAGGTAGCTAGCTGAAGTCTTGAATGATTATTAAGGAGGGGAGCACTGTTTCGGTTGGGTCTGTTGGTTGGTAGCTTGGACGGCTACAAGCGAAGGTCGGATTTGGTTCGATATTCTTCCCAGGATCTAGTCCCTACTCTCGGCCGTGATCCTAGGTATATGAAGCATCCTGATCCTATTGGCATGCGTCAAAGTGAGTGGCGCATGATATCATGTTTCAACCTCTATCTTCTTCCATTGCTTGTGATCAGCAAACCGAGTTGTAGTTATAATGCTCGAAGTAATCAAAATGAGAAACTCTAGAAGAGAAGGAGCCCTACCCATCTTTTCGTACGATTGTGGCATGTCTTTCGTACCGGTTCCTGCCACTCCTATATTATATTACGAGAGAATGTCGTAGCGATTTGTGAAGTTTGTGCTGTCTTTCGTAGACCTGTATAGCAGTCCGGCATTTGATCCAACGAAGAGTGTTTGCTGCGATTACTACTACTCTAGCGCTCCTAGCCCCTACTACCTTAGCTAACCTAGTGTCTCCTGTCTCGACTAACCCCCACTTTTACTACCATAGTCCTACTCCCACTATATTAGTCTACTATAGTCCTGCTCCCCGAATAACTTCATAATCGTGTCAAGTAATAATTAATCAGTGGAAGGAATAGGAAGGGAAAGGAAGGTTAAGTGACGAGAAGAGAGAAGGAAGGAAACTAGCGTTCAGTTCAGAGAGAAAAGGAGTGGGATAGGACTAATGGGAAGCAATAGGCTCATTTGGGATTTTGTGTTGTCTCTGATGGTCGTGACTATACTTAGCTTAGGTGAGGTGATCTATAGGATAGGCGGTAACTGTCCATTGTAATCTACAGGGCTATCACTTGTCTCTTTCTTCTGTTTCTTTGGGCCTTGCTTTTATGATCCTCGGTCGGATCCTTCCAGCCTGCTTGCCAGTAAGATCGTTCACATACGTGTAATCCGTGCCCTCCACTACTTCCTTCACGCACATCTGCAGCCCGCTCTTTTTTCGGGTAGGTGGGGAGGGTGGGATTGTTCTCTGAGTTGCGCTCATAAAGAAAGTAGGTGATGCTGCATTCCTTTGCTCTACTGGCGCTATGCTATCTCTCTTTATACGCTATTTGCTGTCTCTCTCGCTGGGCAATTCGCTCCGTCTCGTGAGTGGTTTTTAAGCTGGTTGTCCCGTAAGATGTAAAATGCTGTAAGTTACCGAAATGAGAATAGATATTGTGAGTTATGCTTAATATCTCTCTAAAGTAAAGCACAAGACAGATATCTCTACTCCACTGAGTTCATTTCACTCGTTTGGGGGGTCGGGACACTTAACTACTACTTCTTTGGGGTTGGCTAAGTAACTTAAATGATGTAGTGCGAGCGAATAAAGAATAAAGATAGTGGTATTTCTTCGAGCAAAGCCAGAGTAGAGGAGATGGGTGAGTCAGAACCACTTTCTTTCCGGTCCCGCTCATACGAAAGCCGAAGTGGCTGGCTGATCACTTTCTCAGTGACTGTCCTCGATCGAGCATGGAAGG
>SNQJ01S0121198.1:0-14565 GCA_010110895.2 Picea sitchensis
CACACATGTACACACTATTTGAAGAAGTAGCAGTAGCGTGTAGATTCCAGAAAGTGTTAGAGGCACTCATCCTCTTTCCTGTTATCATCAGTTGATTTCAGGCGTTTTTTGGAACTCTGTCTGAGTCTTGTTTGATTGCAGTCTTTTCTCAGATTGATTTTCTTTACAAATATTTTTCTTTTTATTGATTGCCTTTCTTTTTCTGTTAAAAAGAGTGTCCAAACCTTCAAGGGATCCTAGTTATCAATATCAGGGGTCTCTTCCTGGTTAGGGTTGTTTTTATTTTTTCTCAGAATTTAGAGATACACGCGGCTTGTACAAGGTCTGCCCGCATGTACACGCCCTCTGTCGCTATACAGATCGCGTTCACACACTTTCTGTTAGATTAACAGTCGCGTGCTGGTACATGATAGTTTTTGTTGAGGGTAAGGCAGTCATCGTTTTCTTTGATGAGAATTATACCTCTCAGGTATTTGAATCTCTGTCTAAGCAGTTAGTAGCTTACGATTAATATTACCCTTAGCTTGCTTTTTCTCATTTAAAAGTTGTTTAAAAAGAAAAAATTTTAGGGTTTTTAGACAAGTGTGAGAGTCATTTTTCTTAGTTACTAGTGTGTGCTTTCTTGAAGTGATTCTCTGCGATCTGCGCTCAAGCCAGAATTGTTTTTCTTGGTTTTTGCTTGTCAATATTTTCCCTTTCTTTGCTTCATCAACATTTAAATAAATAAATAAATCTCTTTACATTTTTTGGTTTGGTTGAAGAGTGTGTTTCTTCATTTATTAGCCAGGGAAAAAATCTTTATTTCATAATTTTTTCACAGTTCACTTAGATCATAAGTAGCTCGTAGTCGAGTGAAATTATTTGAGTTTTCTGTCCAAAAAAATCTTAGAAAACAAAAAAAATTGAAAAGTTGTTGAAATTTTGCATTAAGTGAAAGTCTTTGTTTCTATCTTTTTCTTCATTTTACTTTCGCCTTTTACACTTCATCAGTTTCACTTCCATACCCCTTGACTTAAGACAAAGCCTTAAAAATAATGCTAAAATTAAAAATTCTTAGACTTTTATGTTTGTAGGGTTAACCAACTAGTTCAGGAGTAGGGCCTTGGATTAGGTTGGAGAGGAAACTCTTCAAGGTCATTTAAAATCAAACATTGGAGTTTGAGTTAGGGAGTGTCTAAAGTCCAGTATTGTGAAAGTTATCTAGGACCCCCCTCTAACACAAGGGATAAACACGAGGTCGCGTGCGAAAAGGTAGCAGAGATAACCCCTCCAAAGTTGGACCAATCGTAGTGGAGAACACATATAGAGGGTTTGTCTTGGGATTCCGTCGTTTTCATTTGCCATGGGGCTTCGTGGGTCTTGAATCCGTTCGAGGTCCTCAGTTTTCTTCCAGACCATTTTCTCTCAATACCCTTGATAGGTTTCAGGCTCAATACCCTGCTCATTGTGGTTTACCTGACTTTCGACTATACCCGCCTGGTGACTGTTTGCGCACTTGCAACCTAGTTGCCCATATTTTTTAGGGACATACACAGGTGACTGTGGAGGTATACCGCAGTACTTAGGACAGACATCGGGCCACACTTTGCAGAGTATACTCAGAGGGTGCTTCCATTTTTGAGTTGCACTTGCACTGGTAAGTTGCTCTAGTGTTGGTTGTTGTAAATGTTCTTCCAATTAATTTAGTGTTTGCCTGTCTTATCTCCTAGGGACTTTTTAGTGTGTGTTACTTTTGAACATTTAGATTACCCTAGAGTGTCTTGGATCTTCTCACATAGTGGAGGATACCGAGCTCCACCGGTCATGAAGGCTTCTTGGCCTACCACCGGTTACAGTGGAGCCACCCTCGCCACCATTAAGGTGAAAGCTAGACCAACAAGGGTCTTTTGAAGCAACCGGGTCGCAAGAAATTGTTCCCGCCCAACATCCGGAGGAACCAACTGTGGAAGACCTTGGAGCGAAAGCTCTTGGTCCGGTTGAAACCCCCACCACTGATTTCTTAGCACCTTTCATTGTACCAAGCCAATTTTACGAGTGTCAGAAAGTGTCGCACGCAGCAATGGAAACAAATGTTGTTACCACTTCCAGGAATTCATCAGTTCCTATTACGGTTGTCAACACGGGAGTGTTTCTACCTCCTAGCCCACCATCTCTAGATCGAGCCACCATGGTCTCGACCGCCCCAAGTGCGACAGGCCCTCCATTCTCATACGGGATGCCTAGTTTGGGTACAAGTCCTGTACTTTCCTACTCCACTTTATAGACTTCAGGTCTGGGGTCAGGGAGCTCTAATGATCCTCTGCAAGGTTCCATAGGGGGCAATCCTACTCCTTTTAATTCTTTCCCTTATGGAGGAGGTCACATACCTCCTTCGTCCCCTTCACTCGGTGGCTCGCATCAGCAATCCGTCAGGCAACCTACATCCAATAGTTTATTTGGAGTGGGGAGTCAAGGACCACCTTCGCATAGTATGCCGGTAGGTTCGACATTGTTTTCTTTGATTGGAGCGTTTGGTAATAACACCTTCTCGTCAACCATTTTCCCAATTGGGGGCAATCCCAGTTTCGGACAATCTATTCCTATGTAGGGTACTATTCCTGCACAGTGGGCAAACCTAGGAACTATTTCCGCATCAGGGCCTTGGAATTCATGGCAAGGTTCCATTCCCTCATCCAGAATGCTGACCTGGGGTAATTATTTCCACAATCAATGGAACCCCAGACAAACTACCATGCCTATCCCCACAGGATCGACATGGGGCAACCCTTCCCAAAGTCCTTTGAATGTTATGCATGCACAACCATCTATGTCCTATTTTGGGAATCATCCGATGATGTCTCCACATACGCAAAATCCATACACCGGCTAGGGCCATGGTTTCTACCAGAATCCAGGCCAGCAGCCAAAATTTTCCTGGCAACCTGGTGCCAGTCAAACTCCAGGCCCTGTTTTCCCAGGTTATCACCAACAACCCAAACTACCTTTCATGGCGACTTTGCACTTGCCAGATTTGACAAGGTTGTTGAACGACCTATCTGTCACGATCCACGTTGGTCTCCTATGCCGACGAAGTTGCCTTTAGACATCGCAAAGTTCGAAGCCAAGCCTAACGAAGATCCAGGAGATCATGTGACTACCTTCCATCTTTGGTGCTCTTCTAACTCGTTGAAATATGATTCCGTACAGTTGCGATTGCTTCAACATACTCTCATTGGGAGTGCCGTGAAATGGTACATTGAGCTCGATCGCTCAACATACTCTTCCTTTGGCGAAGTCTTTCCTAAACCATTTCCAGTTACCTGTAAGATACGACGCTAGCACAGAGCTACTTGCTAATTTCGAACAGACGACATCAGACCATATCTATGATCATATCCGGGAATGGAGATGTAGGAAGAGTTTAATTAAAGTGCCAGTCCTACCAACATTCCTTCTTGAGTGGTTCCTTAAGTCTTTGGTCCCGCAATTATCCAAAGACATCGCGACATCAGGAGTATTCTCCGAAGAAGACGCCATCATGAGAGCTCAACAATTTGAGCTCATCTATTCTTAGTCTGGTTTATTATACAACATCTTACCAAATGCACCATGCTCAATACTTGATAAAACTAGATAGAGAGCTGGACCACATGCCGATGGTATTGTTGGTTCAGCACAAACAAAGCCTGCTGAGAAACTGATGCAAAAATTGCAATAGTTGTTGATACAACACACAACGGCTAGCCAAAATACTACTTTGGTTGCTCCCCCCACCAAAACATCAGAGGTACACACAGTGAAATCGACTAATCCACAAGCCACCCAGTAGCCTGAAGGAAAGAAAAAAAAATGAAATAAGGGTAAGGGGGATAAGAAACCCACCGATAATGCTGGCGAGGGCATTACTGAAAAATGGAAGGTGAGGTATCCATGCAATCTATGCACAAAAGACCACCCAACCCACCTATGTCCTCGGCTTGTGGAGGCCCAAAAGTTTGTGACATAGCAACAACCCGCCATGTTAACTAATCCATTTCAACATGGACAAAATCTAACTCAAGCCTCTACAAGCACGGAAGGGGGCAGTCAAGGCCCCCCTTCGTATTCAAACAACCCCGCATCCGCAAACGCATATATGGTGAAAGGTGATGCTTTTCTATCAACTAGAGCACATGACTATAGTCAACCAAGCACTTCGGAGAAGGGCAAAGAAGCCGAACTCCCATCTCTTCCTCTACAGATTGAGAAGACGTTGGGAGAAACAATGACACACATCCCCAAAGGCATGTTCAAGAGAGATTCTCACAACCCTAACACAAGGGCCACCCAGAACTACTCTGTGGTGGAGGATTTATCACAAACCCCTTGTGCGATGTCTACTTTGGAGGTCCTCCAAAGTTTCCCTTCCCAGAGGAAAGCTTTGTTAACAACTTTCGGATCTACCGAGACTTGTAATCCAGGTACAATCATGATAGATACAAATGACTTAAAACCTCATTTGCCTTACCACGTAGTGTTTCAGATAGTAGTGGCTCATCCCATGAAAACTTTTACAAAGAATATCTTCTGCACGGTAGTGGATGAGGGCACCTCAACATGCGTTATGTCGTTAGCATGTTGGAAGGCCATCGACTAGCCTATTTTGTCTCTGTCACCTACTCTCCTCACTACTTTCGACGGTCGTTCATTCCGACCACATGGTATCATTCCATTTTTCCCTGTGCAGTTAGGAGGGAAGACCGTGTGCGTTGAGGTAGAAGTAGTTGACGCTCCCCTCGACTATAATATTTTGTTAGGAAGGAATTGGACTTACGCTATGCAAGCTATGGTCGCTACAATTTTCCAGGTCTTGTTGTTTCCACATGAGGGCAGGATTGTGACCATAGATCAATTGTCTTTCTCTAAACTTGACCCATCGCTGGGGGCATCCACGGTGCCGATGATTGATAATCCTCAACCAGGTTTTGTTAATGTAGGGGTTGGTTTGTGCCCATATTTGATGGGTACCTTCGATTACCTGCCCCCTCAAGGCGATATCAAGTTTATATCCAATCACCATAAGGTTGAGATTTTTCAAGTTTCATCGTTTCGCATGACTTACTTTGATGATTCTTGGATACTTCCTTCCCCATCAGCCATGATGGATGGGACAGGGCACCCGGGTATGTCCATGCCCTTTTCCGCCACTGAAGTAGTGTACTCTTTAGTCCAGCAAGCTTCAGCTAACACTGATCCAACTCCTGCACAAGAGTTAGATCCACTTATAGAGCCTATTTGGGCTCAGGGTTCTCTCGCTAACACCAATTCGTTAGACTTAGTCTTGCCCTCTGACGAAGTAATAATCAGAGTAATGACTAGTCTGGACAAACCTTGGGAAGATCTTCATCACAGATCATATTTCTTCCCAGAGTTAAGTCGAATCGAGGCAGGAGAATTCACCGTGACTATGACTGGAGATAGGGCTTGTCCTACTAATCCCTTAGCTACACACGAGATCTATGCTTAGGGTAATATGGAAACCATTGTTGAAATGATACCTATCAATATCTCCAGAACCCTTGGCGTCATAGACAATGTTTTTGTCGGAGCATACAGCTCCCCCGAGGAGATGTCAGGCATCGACCCAGAAAGAGTCGATCATGAGATAACTTTGTTGTTTTTCAAGCTCGCTTTGAGATCTGAAAGCAACATCCGGCGAGACTGTATTTATGATTTTCGATTTTGTTCGGATTAACTGAGAAAAGTAACCATTATGGAGTCTTCTTTAAGCCCTTTTCAGACTCCCTAAAGATGAAAAGGTTGTCGAGTGACCTTGTTTCTTCACACTCGTTAAATCGGTCTAGAAGAACATTCCTTGCACGGGTCTTCTTTTAAACCCTTTTCAGACCCTCTAAACATGAAAAGATTGTTGAGCGATCTTGTGGCATTTCACGCTCATTAAACTAAAATTTGAAGTCATGTCTACCCGACGATAGTTTACCCCTTTTTCGGTCCGGACGGTTAACTATACGAACAAAGGTATACTCTATAGAATTTTCGTTCTCTAGAAGAGTACCCTCAGGTATAATTTTACCCCTTTTTCATGCCCGAGGGACTAAACTTATGAAAATGGAACCCCCACAGAGTCCATAGTTAAGCTCTTTTCAGACTCCCTAAAATTGAAAAGATCGTCGAGTGACCTTATTCTTTCACACTCGTTAAAATGGCCCAGAAGAACATTCCTAACGGAGTCCATAGTTAAGCTTTTTTCAGACTCCTTAAAAGTGAAAAAATAGCCAAGTGATCTTGTCCTTATCAGACTCGTTAAAATGGTTTTGAATAGGACGTCTTGTTGGTGCTATTTTACCCCTTTTTTCAAACTGGCTAGACTATCTTCGAAAAAGGTACCCCAATGGAGTATTCTTTTACGCTTTTTCAGACTCTCTAAATATGAAAAACTGCTGAGCTTACCTTCTCTGGGCTCGTTAACCTTACATCGAAGGATGTTACCATTATGTGTTTTGTTAAATCACATTTTCATACCTACGTCTTTGGCCTAATGCCGGATCCATGTTGCTCTCAACTGAACCATCTGAAGCATGCCTTATACGCAAGCCCTGTAGCACTATGCTTCTGCGTCTTGACACCTTTGGCCCCTGGAGGATTTTTTCGAGTATTATCATTCTGAACATTAGTCTTGTCCTTGCGCCTTGAACTTGTATGTTGTAACACTCGTTCCTCCATTGTAACATATCATTCCCTTATTCTTTCATCCAAAATTATTGAAAAAGACAAACAAATCAAATATACCCCAAAAAGAGGAAGGGAAAAGTATTTTCTTTATTGGCAGCATAATGAGTCGCCCTTGGATAAAGCACATATGTTTGTTTGTTCATCAAACCCTGGGATTTAATATGACCTTAGGAAGTTGTTCCTGCTACATAGAGTTGTGTCCTCCTCCATTTGGTTATTCTTCCAGACATTTGGAGAGTTTGCGTTGCCTCCTACCTCGTAAACTTATGTTAATGCCATGATGCCTGAGTCTCATCATTCGTCGTGTTGTTGTCCAAGGGAAGTTTTTTTTACCAAGCCTAAGTCGGCCCCTCTGCATTTTGTCTCTTTTCCTCATACCCGGCCATCCTGAACATCCAATCAAGTCCTTGTTCAAAATTAATGAATCTTTCAATTTGATCATCAAGATTCTCTAGTCCATGACCGATGAGCCATCGAAGACCTTTGGGTAGTGAAGTTGTACACTCATATTACACTCTTACCCAAGTTTTGAATATTTTGAAGTTGTTTCTTGAGCTCTGAAGATCTCATCTCCAACCATCAGACCTTATCAGTTTCTATGAAGATGGATACTTTGCATGTATATCTTTTTGATTTCGAGATGTAGCTCCGCTGTGTACTGTTTGCGGCTACACTTTATATAGTTATATGACATGGATCTACAGTGTATTTGATTGGTAGCCATGCATTTATTTTATCCCGAGAATGGGTATTCCCACCTCGGTGAGACATTTGTTATTTTGCAGACAACGCATCCTGATTTCTGGTTCCTGGGATCACTTGTTCGACACATCAGTAAAAGATTGGTAATGTATTTCGGCCATCAGATGCTCTTATGACCTCATACATTGGGGGGAATCTGTTATAACCCTAAATTGCACCATACATGCTTACCTGGCATCTGGTCATATCATATCCCTTCTTTTCCAAGCCACTGTTGAACAAACTCTTTAAAAAACCTCTTTCATAAGGGCCCACGCACCCTACTTCATTACTGCATGCGTGTACACACTTGCTAACCTAAAATAGCCCGCGTGGACCGACAAAAGCACAAAAAGAGGAAAGTTGATGACGGAACACAAAATATATGGGTGATTTAACTAAAACTCCCAGCCATGCATGGCCGAGGGTTTGTCCAAATACCTAGCTCCTTCTAGCCTATAAAAGAAGGGGTAGGGGTCCCATTTGGAAGGAGGAAAAATATAGCAAAGAAACTCTGACCATTTGATTATTCCCATTGTCCCAACCCTTTAGCTTTCCTTATGTCAGAAGAGATACAAAGCAAAGCAGTTGGAGGACAATAGAAGAGGAGCCCAGGACTAGGTTCGTGGAGTAGTGGCCGGTCTCAATTTCTTGTAAGTTGATTCATTTAAAGAAATAAAGAAAATGCTTTTCCCGTCCCAATTCATGAACTTTTCATAGTTTGATTAGTATATGTTTGGATTTATAACTTAGTATATAAGTAGTATGCATGTGTAGTTGTTGTTTGTATTGTATGCAGGTCAACTTTGGAAGGAGTATTGCGAACAAGTAATCAAGCACAATGGAGGATCGACATCAAACGCCGAAAACGAGGTAGGTTGATATTTCCATGCATTTACTAAGAAAAGGGGATTTAAATCTAGGGATGAGGGTAGAAAGTAGTTTTTTCCTCGGTCATATCTACATGCAAAGTCTAAATCCTATTTGCTAGTCCGTAGGGAGATTTCCCTCACAACAATCACTCTGCACCAAACTAAAGATCCCTACCGATGACCCTTTTCCTGACGCACATACAAAGACTGAAGGTGAACCTTCCTCCCATTCCCATACCTTTCAGCCCCATCACTTTCAACGTGACATACACCTTCCGCGTGTGGATGTAACCAAATTTGATGGATCAGACCCCATTGGTTGGGTCAACCAAATGGAACATTATTTCTCTCTATATGAAATTACATATGACTTGGCCAAACTCAGGTATGGTGTTCTCCATCTAGAGCAAGAACACTGGCAATGGAGAAAAATTTCTCGTCAAGGGTATATTGCTTGGACCCAATTTGTGACTGAGCTTTATGAACACTTTGACATTGACACCAACCATTTGGGCCGTTTGAAAAAATTGAAATAATCAGGAGCAGTCGAAGACTTCATAGCTACATTTGATTGCCTGGCTTTTCGAACAGAGGGCATGACTGATTCTTTATTTCGAGAGTTTTTTATCAGTGGCCTCAAGGAGGAGATTCGGGCCCATGTTCTCATGGCTCGACCTTCGAGTTGGGTGGAGACTACTAAAAAAGCTAAAGAATCAAAACAAGTTGTATCCTCTCAAACCCGTAAACCTTCCTTTATCCCTCACCCTAAACCCATAAATCCCACTACTCCCTCCACCCCATTAAAGATCCAAAAATTGACCAGGGCTAAAATGGATGAATGCCAACTCAAAGGCCTTTGTTATAATTGTGATGACAAATATTTCTTGGGCCACAAATGTAAGGAAAAAAATATTTTTATGGCCATCTCTAAGGATATTTCAGAAGAGGATGTTGAAAATCCATTGTGCCTGAGTCCCCTGAAATCACTGACATAACCCCTCCCTCCAACCCTCCCGAAGTAGAACTGATCATTTCCCTCAATGCTCTCACTAGCTTCTCCACCCCCCAAACCCTCAAATTAATTGGTTACATCAAGCATGGGAAGGTCATCATTCTGGTTGATAGTGGAAGTACCCATAATTTTATTCATCGCCGCATTGCCCAAGAAACCCATTGCTACATCCATGCTGTCAACAATTTCCAAATTATGATTGCCAATGGTGGTTCCATGAAATGTGGAGGGCGCTGTGAAAATGTGCATCTCCAAATCGGTGACTACCACCTCAAATCCCATATGTTTTCTATCGACATGGGCAGTTGTGACATTGTATTGGGTGCAAACTGGCTAAAGACCTTGGGTCCCATTCTCATGGATTTTAAGGACTTAACCATGCAATTCGACTAGGAAGGCCACCAATATAAATTCCAAGGCATCACTATTGGTTCGCCTGAGGTCATTAGTTCCCATCGCATGGAAAATCTTCTCAAAAAAGTTCATTCTGGTGTCATTGCCCAACTCCATGCCATACAAGCAACAGAGACACCCCCGGTGCCACAAGACCTCTAAGCCCTCCTTTCTAAACATCAAATGGTATTTTCCACTCCCCAAGGAATTCCTCCTTCCCGCGGTGTTCATGATCATTCCATTCCCCTTGTACCAGGAAGCCTTCCTCCCAATATCCGTCTGTATCGCCACCCTTTTTCACAAAACAATGAAATTGAGAAAATGGTCCAGTAACTCCTTACTATAGGCGTTATCTATCCTAGTATGAGCCCTTACTCTTCTCCAGTATTCATGGTCCTGAAGAAAGAAGGTTATTGTAGAATGTGTCCTGACTTTCGTGCCCTCAACAAACTGACCATTAAAGATAAATTTCCCATTCCTGTCATTGATGACCTCCTGGATGAATTGAGTGGAGCCCAATTCTTTACCAAACTTGATCTTCACTTGGGCTATCACCAAATACATATGAAAGAGGCAGACATCCCCAAGATGGCCTTTCAAACTCATGAGGGCCACTATGAGTTTTTGGTCATGCCCTTTGGCCTGTGTAATGCCCCCTCCACCTTCTAAAGCCTCATGAATCATGTCTTCCGTCCCTTTCTCTGACATTTTGTCTTAGTTTCCTTTGATGATATCCTCATCTATAGAAAAACCTGGACAAACCATCTTACTCATGTGGATCAAGTTCTCCTTCTACTCTCTCAACACCAACTTTTCCTGAAATAGTCTAAATGTGCTTTTGGTGCCTCAGAAGTAGAATACTTGGGTCATCTGGTGGGCAAGGATGGTGTCAGGGTGGACCCGAAAAAGATTTAAGCTATGCAAGACTGGCCGCACCCAAAGACTCTCAAAATATTGCGTGGATTTTTGGGCCTAACAGGGTATTATCACAAGTTTGTTAAGAACTATGGAAAGATTGCAACACCTCTCACTACTCTCCTAAAAAAGAACTCTTTCACTTGGACTCCAGCAGCTGAGCAAGCTTTTCAAACCTTAAAGACAACCATGTGCACCACTCCAGTTCTAGCCCTTCCTGATTTTGCAAAGACCTTTGTGTTGGAATGTGATACCTCAGGGAAAGGAATTGACGTTGTCCTTATGCAAGAGGGTCGACCGTTGGCCTTCAGCAGCAAGCAAATTTCTGAAAGGAATCTGGGAAAACCCATTTATGAAAAGGAAATGTTGGCTATTCTGCATGTCGTTGATTTGTGGYGCCCTTATCTCTTGGGGCAACGCTTCCAAATCAAGACCGACCATCAAAGCCTCAAGTACTTTCTAGAACAATGMATTTCCTCCCAGGAGCAACAAAAATGGGTGACTAAGCTCTTTGGATATGATTATGAGATCATTTACAAGAAGGGAAAAGACAATGTCGTGGTGGATGCACTGTCCCGAAAATATGAAGAAGAAGGATCCCTTTTTTCTCTTTCCTTCATTGTACCTCATTGGCTCCAAGATGTGTGCCAGGAATGGCTTCAAGATCCCAAAAGTTTGCAGTTGATCCAGCAATTGCAGACCAAGGCTCCGGCTCCCCCAGGGTACTCCTGGCTCCACGATGAGCTTCGATACAAAGGTCGTTTGTATTTAAGTAAACAATCCAAGCTTAAATCCATGGTACTTTTTGAGCTTCATGCTACACCCACAGCTGGACACTCAGGGTTCACCAAAACATATGACCGGGTCAAACATTATTTTTTCTAGGATGGTATGAAATAGGACATCCGTACTTTTGTTGCAGAATGTGAGGTGTTCCAACACAACAAAGGAGAAACAGTCAAATCTCAAGGCACACTTCAACCGCTTCCGATTCCCCCTTCCATTTGGAAGGATATCTCTATGGACTTTATTACCAGCTTACCCAAATCGGGGAATAAATCAATCATAATGGTGGTTGTGGATCACCTTTCCAAGTATGCTCATTTCTGCACTCTTCACCACCCATTTACTACATCCACAGTGGCTCAAATTTTCATGGACCAGGTCTTCAATCTTCATGGCATGCCACACTCTATTGTTTCTGATCGTGACCCAACTTTCACAAGCAATTTTTGGCAAGAACTGTTTAAGCTACAAGGCACCCAATTGCATCTCAGCTCAGATTATCATTCCCAGATGGATGATCAAACAGAAGTTGTCAATAAGTGTTTGGAAACATATCTGAGGTGCTATTCCTTTGAAAAAAAACACGAGTGGGCTCAATGGTTACCCCTAGCCGAATGGTGGTACAACACTTCATACCATACATCCACTCACATGAATCCTTTTGAAGCGGTATATGGACAGAAGCTGTTACACATCAAAATTACTCACTTTGATAGTGTGGCAAGTGTCGTCATTACAAAGGTTTCAAGTGTCGCATTTTGCTCACAAGGTCGCAAGTGTCGTATGTTGCTAAGTGTTACAAGTGTCATGCTGCCATGATGCCTATGTCGTGCCTATAATGACATGAGAAAGACACTTGAAACACCTCAAAAATCTGATTTGGAAGAGGAGAAATGAGTCAACAGGCTTGCAAACCTTTTTCCACCTGAAAGCACCTCAAAAACTGAGTTTTGGAGAGGAGCGCTCCCCCTTACACTATCTCGGAGTGCTGGCGCTCCCCCATACACCGTTAGGGAGCGTTATAACGCTCCCCTGCCCCTTTTAAGGGAGCGCTATAGATTTTGAGAGCGCTGGCGCCCCCTGAAGCCTACCAGGGGGCGCTACAACGCTCTGATGGCTCTTTTGAGGGAGCGCTACCTATTCTGGGAAGTTGTTAAGCTGTTGAGATGAATGAGGGAAGCTTCTTTTCATTCTTGGAAGGCAATTGAGCTCGAATCCCTGATCAAGCCATGATCTTAGGGTAGTTCCTCAACTGAAGGAGGAAAATCCTCACCTTCCCCAAGGATATCTCAAGATTGTTGAGCCTCTCCAAGGCTATATAATTCAATCTTTCTAATGGTGAAAGGGAGCTGCAAAATGAAGAATTACACCAAACTTATGATCTCATAAGTGGTGTGGGAACATAGATGATTGAGGAAGAATTGAGCATATGGAACTTATGATCTAGGAGGAAAATTACAGTCAGCCAAAGGAGAGAAATCATTGAAGCTGCTGTCATCCAGGTTGTGGATCTTTCAGGCAAGGGTTAGACGAAGAGGACTTGACGAAGCTGTCGCATTCGCATCTACGATTGTAAGTACTGCTGTCGTTATTCTCATTAATATGACAGGCTTGGCCTGTTTCTTTCTAGTTTGTGTCTGATGTTAGATGAACTTATCATTTATTGGTAGATCTGTTTTCAAGCTAATGTCAGTAGAGTAGGAAGTGGTCGTATCTTGTTTTGTCCACAGACCTCAACGAGGAGCAAAAGGATTGGAGCGCAACTCGGAGCGTGCAGGGACAAACGTCGATTAAAAGGTACTTCTATCATCCTTCCTTCTCATGCATTAGGCTTAGATAGATTTGAAAGGAAGTCAGTTTCCACGATAAGCATTTTTCTATCTAGGGTTAAGGTCAAGCCTTAGAGGTCGATCTACTTGTCCGCAGGTAGATTTTCCTACAACAGAAAATGGCAACTCCGCTGGGGAGATAGCCTTGAATCGAAACCCTTTGTTTGGATTTTTTCTCCTCATTGACCTTGTTCTGTCCCTTGATTGTTTCAGACCTGGTTTACCCCTCTTTGATTAGTTTCATGAGCTGATTGGCTCCTTACCTTGTCACATTCAACATATTTGTCAAGTTCAGATCTCAATTTTTGAAATTTTTTGACATTTCTGGGACTTTCAGACCCTGGCGCCCCTGACCTAGTGTTATCAGAGTGCCAACGCTTCTAGTAGCCTTACACAGAGTGCTATAACGCTCTTTTCCCTTGGCAACAGAGCGCCATCCTCCTTTTGGCCCAAAAACCCTTCACAATTGCATTTTTTAGGGTTTGCCTCTGTGGCTCTTGTGATGAGTGATCTAGTGAGTCAATTTTTCTTCCTGTTTAGCCTTGACATCAGTCTTGTTGAAGAACAAATGATTTTTTTTGATTGGATCTTGTAGCCTTTTTTTCACCTATTTTCATTGAGTTTTCCTGTTGAGTAAAGCTTGAAATCTATGCATTGTTTTTTTTTCCTCTTCAGTTGAGTAAAACCCTGGTGAAGATCATCAAAAGCCTACAGGCCTCTTTATCTTGATTTCAGTCAGAATCATTGTTCTTCAGCTCTTGTTTTTGGGTGTGAAGTTTGTCTTTTTCTTTGATTGTTTCTTTTCTTTCGTTTTTTCGTTTTGATTACTACGAAGGGTGTATTGTTTGTGTGATTTTTGCTTATGCTAGTTTGGCTCTCATTCATACCAAGAAGATAATTAGCAAAGATAAGCATTGTGATTGTATTGATCATCATCCATACGCAAACAATAAAGATATCTTAGTGACTGATTGAGCATATTAGGAGGCATTTGAAAATTTCTTTGCATTACATCATGATTTGATTGAAATAAGAAAAGAATTGTTTGGAAGCATTTCGTAGTTGTGCTTGTTAGTGAAAGAACTCTCTCTCTCCCTTAGCTAGATGTTCATCGAAAGGAAATGACTGCTTATCATGCTTGATGCACTCTTTGGGTCAGAGTATTAATTCCATTCGTTTCACTTCCATGCACCCCTTTGCGTAAAGAACAACCACTAAAATCAACGCTAATTAAAATTTATCTAGAACTTTTGCTTTGCTAGAATCCTCCACCAACAGTAGAATAGGTGTAGTACTTTGGATTAGG
>SNQJ01S0121199.1:0-20578 GCA_010110895.2 Picea sitchensis
AGAGAAAAATAATCATTTGTTGTTTCTCCACTAGGGTTTAAACAAGCAATTTCATAATCATGGACATGAAATAAGTAAATTTTACCACAAACATCCATTGCATGAATAAAAATGCAGATTTTCTACTTACTTCACCAAGAATAATCAAGTCAAACCCTAGTTGAAGACCAATCCACCATGAAAAATTCCAAAATACACCACCATAAAGCTCTCCCAAGAGAAGTGCACTAGTTATTTCAACCAATGACCCTTAAAGAAGGAGAACATTTTAGACCACCACTTATGTGTGATGAGTTATGGTGAAAATGATTGTCACTTTATGTCTATTTATACCAAAAATATGACCTTTAATTATTTTAGGTCAAAATCTCAGGGCCAACCTGGCCAGTTTACTCAAAAATTACATTTTTATCAAAATAAATTCAATTTGTATCTAAATAGGCCTCCAAAGGTGACGTCATTCCCTCCTAGGGTGACATTGGGCCTCAAGTGTGGGACACAAATAAAAGGAGACGAAACATTGGGCCTACAAAGGCCTAAATCTTCCCCACACATGCCAATAGCCTCATGAATGCCTCCAAGGTGACAACCCTAGTTGACAGGTGATGTCTAGGGATGTAGAGGTGACGTCCAAGGCCTCCCAAGGAAAACATTCAGGTGGGAGGAGCAGGAGACCTTAGGTCTATATGCTCCACAATGCCTCCAAAGGAAACGCCCTTCCTTCATCTGATGCAAGCCTTCAATATCTTCTTACTCCTATCTGAGGTTTCAGCATCCATTTGTGGGATTTGAGCCGCCATGAAGGTCCGAGCTAATCATCCCCTCATGTGTACATGTCCACCAGGAAAGCTCCTCCAAAAACAACAAGTACACCCTCCAAGGGTTCATAAGTCACAAGGATCATAGCAAGTAAATCACATCTAATAATTAAATTACCCAAACATGTGCATCAAACCCCCCTTAACCCCAAACAAATGCTCAAAGAAGTTATTCAATTTGACAAGTTAGGTTTGGAGAGGGTTTGAGGGTGTCTTATTGGGATAACCTCTATTAAGTTTGGGGTGTTTCCCAGGTGGAGTCTAGTCCAATTCATGTAATTGTATGAGGTGGCATGGGCTAAATATTTGGGCATGGGGTGCATGTGGTAACAGGGAAATGTAGAGTCTTACCTATGGGTGCCTTTGTGGAGGGTGAGATGCATTTTGTCATGGATGCAATTGTTTCCTAGCCCATTCATTACCATTTATTCTTAGCTTTATTTATTTTGATCTTTTTCTCTTGTTATACAAGGGAATGGTTGAGGACCATTGTCCTGGATTGATGACCAGAAGTGACAGCGTTATCCACAAACATTTCACGGAAATGAGAAGGTTGGATTGTAATGAGACCCCCTTTCTCTTGGCTATGCCACCAAGAGCCACTACCCTGGTTTGGTGACCATATAGGTGGTAATGAAATACCGCTACATGCCCATCGTCATAATAGGCTAGCTCGTGATGATACCTCTTATCCATCAACTAGTACCTTGAGTGTTTATGTTATCTTGTAGGTCCCATTTTCTTACTGAGAAGCCTTTCACTGCTTTCTCGGGGATCCCTGGGTGAAGCATCTCGAAGGTTTCATGTTTTTCTTTTAATTCTTTCCAACTACTTTTACCCTCTATGCCTTTAGCCCCTTCTTCCCACAAGGAAAGGTACAACCCTTCCTAGTGTAGCCAATCTCAATGCCCAAACAAGGAAAGGGGAGATGGAAGGAATAAAGATGGAAAGTGGTAAGTATGGAGGGAACAGACAATTACTCTTAAAAGATCCACCCAGTAGCAACCCATCCTAAAGGGAAATCAACTTATCGGGGCACTATGTCACCCTTCCAGGTTTGAATGAGACCTAGCCCCTCTTAGCCCAATGTTTGACCTTGGACGGTCAAAATGTCCTCTTCTAAGGCTTGACATCATATTGGCGGCTAGGGTTTGATGATGGTGGTAATGACTTGATGGAGGATTGGCACACTTTGATGGAGAGAAAACCTTGCACCATGGATGCATGGCCTTTGGAGGCCCAAAGGCTCCCTCACATGGTTCAACGACTTGCTCTAAGTGCCAAAACATCACCCCTAGGGGGTATGACATCGCCTTTAGGGTTTTCTTTATTATGTAAAATCAAAAATTAAATTGTAAAGGGGAAATTAGGGGAGGTCGACCTCCCTAATTGTTTTTTACCCTAATGATATGTGTACAAACTAATTATAAAGGCCTCCTATAAAAAGAGAGCTAAGAAATTTCATTTTATCATAACTCTCTCACTTGAGAATTACATACTTGGCTGAAATTTGCACCCTTTTTGGGAATTTGGTATATCTCTCTCTCTTGTGCAATTTTTTGGATGTTTATATAGTCTATTGTGGAGCTAAATTAGTGCACTACCTTCTTGGAGGCTTATCTCTTGCATGTTAATGAAATTTACTTGGTAGATGAGGGTTTTATCTTGCTATCTTGTGGAATTGGTAAGGAATTTTATGCATTTTTTGGTAATGTCTTCTTGTTTCATGTCATTCTTGTATAAAACCCTTGGAGAAGTATAAGGTCATACATCTTCCACTAAGTTCATCTATATTGTTATTGGATAAGTCATTTTTTCAAGGTTGAAAGGAGGAGTAAAAGGGCTTACACCCCCCTAGATTTACCTTATTGGATTTACTTGCTCTATGGAGTAAAAGGGCTTACACTTATGTTGAGATCATTTCCTGTTTCTGGGTTTTTCCTTCCCCGCTCTATTTTCCCAACTTCTTTTTTCCATTTATTTTCCCCCTTCTACACCTCCCCTTATTTCCCTCTTTCTTTTATCATTTTTTCTATCCCTTTCTAGTTACCATACTTATTCATATTTCAGTAATCGACGGGTTCACAGATTCATGGGTTAGCGGACCTTCATCTCCTTCCACTTTACTATGTCATAAATCTGTTGCTACATTACACTTAGCCATTTTTTCAACTTCGCGGGTTCGAGCCCTCATCCTCCAAGTTCTGTGATCTCCACTTTACACCCAAAGTTTCGTGATCTACATTTTGACCATCAAATTTGCCGCGGGTGTTGAGCCCCTAAGTATTTTATTGTTTATGCATGCAAGTTTGACCGAACACCTTTCTACACTTAACATATTTTTGATCATCCATAACCCCGGGTTTGCTAGTTCCCGAGTTGGCGGGTTCATGAAACACTCCATATTCAAACTTTCTCTCATCCATCCCTGCCATTCTCTTGTTTTTCCCAATATGCATTAGGTGTTGTTTATTTCTGGCAACTATTGTACAGGCTCCGAAAATATCATCATTAATGGCGAAACACTCGAGGAATTATCATTAAATTTCATTAATTCTCCATTTTTCAAGGGATTATATTATTGTCATCTCTCCAAAAAGATTTATTTGAAGTCATTATCCAGCTGAAGAAATACTCTCGTCAACCTATGGCAGCATCATCTAGACAACAAGAACTTTTTTCATGCTGTGTAGAGAAGTACGTGTCAAGCCAGAGAATTATGCAATTTCAAGATCATTCTCTGATTTCCCTCACCGCAATTTTTTTGCAAGATGTTGAAGCTCCCAGAGTCGACGCTTACTTTCAAAGAAGAAGACTACAGAGATTTTTTAAAGAAACATAACAATGGGCTTAACCTCCTTCCTAAATATTTGGAGAATCATGTGTCTATTCTAGAAGACATAACCAAGATTCAAGTTGAGTCTTTCAAAAACCCCTATCGATAAATTGTGTGGTTGTTTACCAGGTTGACAGGCCAGGAAAACACTACTACTATTTCTCGCATTATTTTATATATTCTATATTTTACAGTGAAAAAACATCCCATCTTTGACTAGGGAAAACTGATTTCTATCGAAGTCTCGTCCCAGTTATCACACTATAAAAATCACAAAAAATTATTTATGGCTTCTTATCTGATATTTGCTATTGTATATTGTTGTCAATTTCCGAACTTGACCATAATTAAGAGAGTGAATCGTGAAATAGATCTAGTTACCTTCTGGTATCAGGCACTATGGAGACATAAGACTCTTCTCTATTTTTATGAAGTTTATAATGATTTTGTCTCAGACTTCAAAAGGTTGTTGTAGGGTAAGATTACTCCAAGGATTATGACCAGGCTAATAGATTCTTAGAGAAAAAAGGAACGATGGAACAAATGGAAAATCACAGTGTCATAAGGATATTTTGTTCCAAAGAAAATCCTTCTTTTCTCGCGTATCATGTATCTGAAAAATTATTCATTACAGAGGTGGCAAGGCAATACAACTTTTAGCTACATTTTTTCCATGAAAAAAAGGAAAAAGCAATTTATCCCCTTGCCATGGAAGATTGGGTATTTCATGTTCAAAAACATAAGTAAAATTGATGAGTTTGCAAATCATTTCAACAATGTCAATTTAAAGTATGCTGAAAAGATAAAGGGTTTTGATCCTAACAAAATATCTGTAGAACATATGCTTTTGGTGGGATTCAGTAACTCGTTCATCCAGACTATCTTGAATGAAGAAGAAGAAGGTAACAACCAAAGTACTCATGTACACGATGTTGGTGACCTAGAAACAATACTCAGCACTAATGATTTTTATAAGAAAAAGGGAAAAGGTCCAAGTGAAAGGAACGCCCAGTCTCCAGTTGTTACTCCCAAAAATACCATATCCTGGAGCAATGCTCCAATGGCTCACCCAATTAGAAAGGTTGTCAAAAGTAGTTCAAGTGGAGGGGGAGAGAAGAATCATCCCCTTGGGAAAATCACGAGTTCACATAATCTCTGTGTGAGAAAGAAAAGGAAGAATTTAGTGCAAGAGGAAGAGGACAATCTTATAGAAAATGACATCCAAAGCTTCTCTCTGGAAGACGTGGAGCTAGAGGTAGATATTGAGAAAATATTTCCCACAATGGAACAGCCAAAAAATATGGCTCAACAAAATTATTTATTGGAAGTCGTTGCAAATGAGACCTTTAGTGAAGAGGAATCCTTCACTTTTCAAAGTGTTGTTTTTTATAAGGAGTCTAAAAAGTTTATTGTAGAAAGAGGTGACTAGAAGATTAAAAAGGGAAAATCTCGCTTAGAGGTCGACCTGAAAGACATGCGATCGTCCCAAATTTCTAAAATCCATAGGGAAATCAGGGATTCTCTTGACGGTTCTATTGATGGTCTGGAAGTTGAAAATGCTAAGTTAAAAGAAAGAATCAGATAATTGGAAAATTCTCTAATGCCTCTTCCAATCCTGGCAAGTCCTTTGTCAATGGTTAACCCAACTACACCCACCATTAAGTTAAAGGGATCTTCTAGTTTAATCATAGCAGTCTGAATTCATGTAGAGAAAAACATTAAAAAAAGAATGTCATTGATAACAAAAGCATGGGAGGTATCAAAAAATATTGTTTCTTTCGGCTCAAGGGCACATGTTTTTCATGAGTATCTGCAAGCTGATTTAAAAAATGAACAAGATTTCTACGTTGATGTTGTCTTTCCATTTGGAATAAAACTCTCAAATATGATAGAATTGAAAAGAAGAGAAGAGGATCTGCCTTCTCCAAGTCGAATTAAACAACTAAATGCTTGTTGGAAAGAAAATATCAAGAATTTGAATAACATTGTCCAAGCATGCAACGAAGCCATAGTAAAAAGAGAAGAAATGTTCAAAAGACTCACGAAGATAGACCTGGCAGGAAGCATTGATGAAGTAAAAGACCCTAGGTTAATTCTCAATTCAATGTTTATGACAAAGCAACAGTTTGATGAACAAGTTGAGATATTAAAAGGGTTATCAACTAAGAAATTTTATGGTATAATTGAATATAATGAAGAAGAAATAGATAATTGGTTGGTTGATTATTCTGTAAAAAATTAAGATATTGAAGAGGAAATACATGGCATTTCTCATGACTTAAGATACTTGGAAGGAGAATTATTCAATATTAAAATCAGACAAGAAATAAATGTTGCACCAATAAAAAACTACATTGAAGATTGGTTTTAAAAAGCAATTGATAAATTAACTAAAGAAGGCCAAGAAGCAACAGTTGAGACGGTTCTTATAACCATCAATGAGGACAATAAAAGGAAAGAAGCAAGCAATTGAACAGGGGAAAGACCATCATAGTAATTTTATGTTAATCACATCTTACTTTCTTTATCATTTTTGTCATCCATTTACTCTCCTTCTTTGACCAGAAAGGTTTAACTAAAATCTAATAACTCCTTCATGTCTTCTGTAATATCCCTCGGCCGAACCCAATTGTAAATGTAATGTAAGTGCACTTAAGTTGGGAGTTGTTTTGACATCATTTTGTAATGCACTTTTCATGGCATAGTGCGTGCATGTACTGCGTAGTAAAATGATGTAGTGTACACATTCCCAGATACCGCGTGCAGTAACTAAAGTGCGCTCAATATTGAGGTCAGCGAGCCTTGTGTATATGATATGTGTTATAGGCTAGTGAGTCAGTTATTATAAGTTGGGATGCTTATGTTTTGGAATTAGGCCAGAGCACCTAGATGTTAAAGGCCAGTGCGCCTATTTTGTATATGTCTCATGATTAATATAAAATACATCGTTGCGTGCAGATCGACCACGATAAAAGAGATGGGGGACTAAACTCCACCAGTTAGGGAAAGGGAGGGCCAAAATTTAAGGGAAAGGGCTAAGCTAGAGAGCTTAAGCCAAAAAGGAATATTATAGTAATATTTCTTAAAACATAAAGTATGGATAATTATTTTATCCTAAGTTCTAAAGTTGGGGACAAGTGGACCAAAGTAGCTCCCAACATGACAAGTGTCAAGTTGGGGACATGCATACATATTGTGGGGACTTAGTTCATTTGCAAATGCCCCCCATCAGGGTTACCATCATCTCTCCCATGATTCCTTCGAGCATTCAGCCATGATTCCATGACCATTTTTCACTCACACAATCCGTTATCCTTCAGACATTCATTTCACTGTACCAGAACTGTATCCATAGCCATATATGTTTGTGTAGTTGGTTAAATTGGGAGATGGACTGAAGAAGCGGGTTGTCAGGCCCATGGGATATTGAAGAGGCGGGTTGTCAAGCCCGTGAGCAATTCTCTGGGTGAGAGAATTGTTGGGAATTGATTTCCTGAAGGTGATAAACTACACCTACAGGGCTCGGAGACTTCATGTTCGGCCTGTTGTTGAAGCTCGGAAAGGAAGTGGGGCAGTCAAAGGACTGTTGAGCAAAGAAGGGGCACACTTCCTGGGGTGGGACAGGCATGTGGGGAATGAGGGACTGTAGGTTGTTAGTTGAGTGAGCACCCGAGACAAAGTCTTTCCTATTGTCTATGAGCCTATAGCCTAGTTAGGAATTCTTTTACCCGGGTGGAGTTTAATCCCAGCTCGGGGGTGACTCACTGTTGAGAGTGATGAACAGTGTAGTCTAAGGTTGGGAGGCTTGTGGATGGTCTGCAAGTAGTTGGTGATATTTTTACCAAGATAAGTACCAATTGTGTGATAAATTTACATGTTGCATTGTTATTTATGTGCTTATTTTATGGGTTTATCATATGTGTGGTTATAACCGTCTGGAAGTTTTTGGGTATTTCCTGTATATGTTGCATGTCTATGTTTACTGTTATTACCATGTGAATTCATGCCAATACGTAATGTATTTGTCTGTTACATTTTATATATGAAGTTTCCGCAATAACGTTGTGTGTGTATGTTTAAATGCATGCAGTTAGATAAAATTTATGTGGCATAGTTCAGCTGGGTGTTGGATATGTCACAGTATGTTCCACAGTGAGAGAATGAAAGTTTTCCCTCGTGTAGCGTGGCCCGGCCATGGGTGGTCGGGGACGTTACATATTCTTTCCAGGTCTTGCTACTCTATCATCGCCCACCATATTCTTTACATAGATTACTTCTTGTTTATATTTTCTTTATGCTCCATGGGAGCCCCAATCCCAGTCTTAAGGACAAATGCATTTAAATTTCAAAGCTTTGTAACAGACTCCATATTTTTCAGAAATCCTAAGAGAACTTTTTTGGGATCAATTTTGACTGTATTTTATAACTCTAAGTTTTGAGAATAAAATATTTGAGATTGATCTATCATTTTATTTATTTAAGATCCACATGTGTTTACTCTATTAAAGTTCTCTTATGCATGCAGACCATCTTCTTTTATTTTATGTGATCAGAAATATTTAGTTTAACTATGATGGATGTGAGGAAATTTTGCTTATCTTTTTCAAATATGTGATGTGTGAGGTTCTTGGTCATCTCTGAGGAATTCTCTAAATAAAACAAAACTTTTTATTTTATTTGCAATCTTTACATTTCTTTGAATTTCACATCGGAATTTCTCAAAGTCATATATTATTTTGAAAATCTAGAATTCTAAGAAAATCTTGAAACAAAGAGGAGTACCACCTCTATAAAAGCACAGGGGGATTTGTATCCCTGTGAGGTTTATGTTTCGGTCCTAGCGAATTCAA
The DNA here is from genome assembly GCA_010110895.2 of Picea sitchensis. NCBI lineage: Eukaryota > Viridiplantae > Streptophyta > Pinopsida > Pinales > Pinaceae > Picea > Picea sitchensis. The sequence continues at coordinate 8,505 of SNQJ01S0121199.1, forward strand.
GCGTAAACAAACCTTAAAGAAGTATTGGATCCAAATATTACACCCAAGACTCCATTACCCAATAGACTAGGCACTGTAAATGTGTTGAACCTGCACATAATAGATCCAGCTAGAAAATACTACACACATTTCCAGAGAGAAATTGAGAAAGAAGAAGCAAGAGAGAAAGAATGGAAGAATTTTCATTAACCGTATTCCACACTCAAAGAGTGAATAATTTACAATATATATAGGATACATGATTAACTAATGTGCCATAGTGGTGGTCTAGAGTGATCTGGACACATACCAACAGTTACGAGAGTAAACTGCCACCTAGTCTAGTCTCTCAAGCAGTTACGGGAGTGAGTTGCCACCCAGTCTAAGTTAACTAGTCTATTAGTCTTAATTTAACTGACTAAAATATAGTGAAGTGAGGAGGATATCAGGGAATCATGATTAATGCGCTATTCTAGTGATGATCCCAAGGACAATATGCATTAGTTGGTGATGATCTCAATGTTGCATTGTGATAATCCCAATGTAGCATCTAGACTCCACTCAACTGATCAAACTGAAGTGAAAACTAAAGAGAATATTCTCCTAGAGGAATATTCTCCCTAAACTTTAGGAGACTGTATAATGACTAATAAACATAGAGAAAACCTTAGGAAAAATAAATCCTAGGTGTGTGTGAAGTACTCCAACAACCCCCTGAACATCACTATGGTGAAAATAAAGAATAGGTTTCGGCAAAGAGGCCATGTTAAGTACCCAAATACAAACAATACACTAAAATAAACAAGGAAAGAGGGAAAACCTCATGGGAAATCCCCCTCCAACCCCCACCCTCCCACTCAAATTACAATGCATAAAATAAAAAAAATTGAGAAGGATAAAAAAGCAGTTGCTAAGCAACCATGTCCTTCACTCCCATAAATGTTGGTGTGTGTCCAGATCACTCTATACCACCATTATGTAGGACATGGTTGAGTATAAGTTGTCGTTGTAGAAACATTTTTCTACATCCAATTGGTTTCCCTAATATACTTCTGATAACATCATTTTGCAGCCTTATCTTACCATCAAAGTTTGTGCTTAAGCATTGGAATATTATCTACTTGTTTAGTGCTCAATTATCCAATAAATATTTGATGCTTTTGATCATTGATTTTGCAGTTAACACCTCTTTTCATTGTTGATATATATATTTGTTTACTACTGCAAATTTAGGACAACAAGCTTCACTTGCTTGTCCCTTTGATTATTTGGTTGGTGCCTCGATAAATTGTCTTGTCTCGGGTAGGCTCAACACTTTCTTACAGGTAAACTACACTTTGGTACCCTCCCCTTATCAACAAGACTCCTTTCCAATATTCTTTTCACTTCCAAACTCGACCTATAGGGATTTCACTTACCATTACTTCACATTCTGCCTCAATCCCCGAGGGTCACCAGGATTCCCCCCTTGTGATGACTTATCATCACTAAATCAAGGAGAGTATCTATATAAGGTGACAGTGGGTAGCTATTCTCATAGTTGTCTCACATTTGTGGATTGGGTCTAGCTTTTCCCAACCTACAATCTGTGTGATAACAATGTCGAAGTCGAGAAAGGTTCTCTACATGAGATCTTGTGTAGCAGGTTCTCTACATGATAAAAGATATGTTTTGTATATGTTTTGATGTTCATATCTTTGAGGCCGTGGTGTATTCTTGATTCATATCTTGGAGATTTTGATATATGCTTGAGGTATATTTTGGAAGTTATTGCATATACTTTGAGACATACCTTGGAGGATTTGACACATGTTTGATGTATATTTTGGCACATGCTTGAGGAATGTATTGAATGTTTTTGGCACATGGTTGATGCATATCTTTATGGTTACAGTACGTGGTTTGAGATATACTTGGATATTTTGGCACATGCTTGAGGAATATCTTCAAGGTCTTGGCACATGGTGTGATGCATATCTTGGCACAAGGTTTGATGCATATCTTGTCACGTGGTTTGATGCATACATGGTGATCTTGAGCATATGATTTGAGGGATGTTATTGGTGATCTTGGTATAAAATTTATGTGTTTGAACTAGTTTTGATGATGATGATGTATCAGTATCAATGACAATGGCAATGACAATGACAGTGAAATATTGGTGATGATAATCTATCAATATCAATGACAGTTATAGTGACAAGTTGAGTCTCTTATTTATATTTATGGGAGGTTGGGTGGCGCACGAGAAGATTGGTGTCTTCAGATAGCAGGTTGGTGCTTGCAAGGGAGTTGCAGTTTCCTTTGAGTTGGTACTCATAAAACTAGGAGGTTGGTGCCTCCTTCTAGTTGGTGCTGGAGAATCTAGGGAGTTGGATCTTCCTTCATGTTGGAACCTGTAAATTAGGGGGTTGGAGCCTCCTTCTAGTTGGTGTTGGAGAATCTAGGGAGTTGGAGTTTCCTTCAGGTTGGATCCTGTAAACTAGGGCATTGGAGCCTCCTTCCAGTTGGTGTTAGAGAATCTAGAGAGTTGGAGCTTCCTTCAGGTTGGATCCTGTAAACTAGAGGGTTGGAGCCTCCTTCTAATTGGAGCTAGAGAATTTAGGGAGTTGTAGATTCCTTCAGGTTGGAGCCTATAAAAAGGGGGTTGGTGCCTCCTTCTAGATGATGTTGGAGAATATTGGAAGTTGGTACTTCCTTTGAATGTAACATTCAATATATATTAAAAAGTGTTTTGTGGTTTTCTCCCATTTGGGTTCCCATGTAAAACTCTTTTGTACTGTGTATATGTGGTTATATGTTGATGATATATTGAATGCAATCATAAGTGATAAATTATTGATAACTTGATGTTTACATGTTATGGTTAAAAATGGTAAAAAAATGCTCAATAATGATTCACCCCTCCCCCTCTCAATATTGGTGCATATTCCAACACAACCTACATCTATGCAATGCTATTTTCATTCTGGATAGTGGGAAGATGATGCATTGAACGTGGATCTATTGGAGCTCTTGGAGGGTAAAGGAAAGGAAAACTGATATAGAGTCCTTGATGTCAATCAGGGTACATAGATCTCTTACTAGATGGAAGACGCATGTAGGAAACGTGGAGGGTGAGGATTTCCTACCAGGTGGAGGGTGCATGCAACATATTCTATAACGTGGAGGGTGAGGATGTTTATTCTTGAACAAGCATAAAAAATCATCGCATCAATTAATATGGGTGTCAGTGGTGAATTAATATTTGTGTCATTTAAATCAATATGGTTGGATGTGGCTTCTTAAGGATTTTTTAAAATCATGTATTTGGAAATGAATTATTCCCTCTGGAAAATACTCAAAAATATTGCATATACACCATGGGAAATTGTGTGGCATCACCATCTTTGAGCCCATAAAAATTTTAACCAAAAAATTTCAAAAATTCGAAATATCATTTTGTTTTTTTTTTTAAATCTTTTTAATAAACTTTTTGAAGAAAACTTAGGGAAAACAACCTGAAATAATAAAAGGTCAATGAAGTTTGACTCTAACCGAAATCTATAGTCCCTGCTTTGGCAAGGAATAATAAGACTAATTACATGGTACAAATAATAATGTTCAAAATACAAGTATTACTTGATACAACAAAGTGTTCATTATCAATGATGTTTTAATGGGAAAGTTACATAATTCCACCCTACCTTTCTTATAGCTTCAAGGATCCTTATAGAATTTTTGTCGTGTGGATATTTTTTCTCAACGGAAATAAAACACAATATTGAAAGATATTGGATCAAACACGCATTGGATAGTCCAATCATTCATTGAGTTATGAAATATTCTTGCTGACAATAAGGTTTATCATTTTTTTTAAAGTGCAATTGTTTATTACCAAATATACCAAATTTATTCCATATTTATTAAAATTGACAATTGTTCAATTAAAATTGTTTCATAAATGAGAGATTTATATCCCAATCGCTTCACCAACATAGATATTAAACATAATTAAATTTGTGTTCTATGCTCTCAAAATTATACAGAGATATTGTAAAGTCTTTCACCGGGACTTCAGTTAATTCTGAACAAATTTTATGTAATATGAATGGACAATTAATGCAATGATATTTGTCATTTGTCAATATTTAGTGTTCAATCATTTACACCCATTTATTTTGTTAGAATTTAGTATAATTCTAGCATTAAATTCGTAAAAGGAAAAATTTACGTTCTTGCAAAATTTAATAACAATTAACCATATGCATCTTTTATTTTTTGTAACATTTGCATGCAAAACCTATTGTTCCAAAAATTAATAACAATAAAAGAACTAAATTAGCAATCCATAATTTGGTTTATGGATTGATGGAAAATACTTGAAAAATCTATCCGATTTAGTCCTCTATGTAGATTAGTTGATTTCTCTCCATGTTTGGCTACCCAAAACTAGATGTTTTTTCTTCCAGACAACTAAGAACAATCTCACTGGCTCCCTAGCTCTAGGAAACCTTGGGGGGTTTCCTAAATCTCCATACCCAAAATCCCAAAACCACAACCCACTAGTATGTCCAAGAATCTCAATCAAAATCACAGTCATAGTTCTAGTTATTCCCAGATTCAATGGTTTGTCCTCCCTTCTAGAACCACAATCTCTCTCCCCAATGTTCATCCCCCAAAATTCACCAACCAATGGTCTCCTTTCCCTAGGTCCCCCTTTTAAATTTTCACTCCCACCACTTTACTCCTCCCTCAAGGTCCTAGGGATGCTAACCCAATAAAATACTCCCTATGATTAGGAGAATTTTGAAGTAAAAAATGGACCTCAAAACAAAAAATGTACTATCAAAATCAACTTTACAAGAACCAAACACATTTTAGAGTATGTCATCATCCACAGGGGATGAGTTGGCATTGTTTGAGTTAAAAATGTTTATTTGCCACATTTTAAATGGTGGATGACAACCCATAGTTAACCTTGGTAGTGTTGCAAGTAAAGTACTCATGATGAAAAAAATACTTATAAATTACTTTTGAATATAATACAAATGTACTAATAAAGCAAAGTACTTTTGAATATAATATAAATGTATTAATAAAGCAAAGTAATTTTGAATACAATATACATGTACTAATAAAGTAAAGTACTTTTGAATATTTAAAAATAAAATGCTAATTCAAAATTAATAAACATAAGAATTAAGTTATACATATTATTCACGTTTGATTTTTTAAATTACATAAAACAATTCATGTGTGTGTGTGTGTGTGTGTGTGTGTGTGTGTGTGAGTGAGTGATGATGATGATGGTTAACATCCACGGAGACCAAAGTTGGTCCATCGAACCTTAAGAAAAGCAAAAGATTACTTAGATTTCTTTAAAATGTTATTTTGATGCTTGAAAAGCATTAAGAGGAGCGTTCCAAAATCACTAAAATTTTGATGACTTAAAAGGTTAGGAAGGTTGGTATTGTAACAAATATTTTGAAATTAGGATCTAATTTGGGTATAGGCAACACATTCTAAGAAAAAGTGTTTTTCATCTTCAGTAAAAACCCAACCCACATATTTCATATTAATGTAATATGAATACTCCATATACTAATATATAAGACATGTGATATACATACTCCTGAATCATATAATGTACGGGGTATAATATAATATATTATATTACTAGATATAATACATGAGGGCACCCCATAGCCTTATATTATATTATCCTTAGGCTAATATATGAGTCACGTGATATACATACCCCATATATTAGTCAATGGCTAATATAATAAATGGGGTGGACCCCACCCCATATATTATATTAGCCCTTGATTAATATAATATGTGGGGTGCACCCCATATATTATATTACCCCTTGGCTAATATGTGGAGTACATATACCATGTACATCAAATAATACCATGTTTCCCATATATTACACAAGAACTAATATAATATGTGAGGTGTGGGGTGCACCCCTTATATTATGTTAGCCCTTGGATGATATATGGGGAACGCGGTATACATACCCCATATATTAGTCAAGGGATAATATAATATATGGGGTGGGGTCCACCCCATATATTATATTATCCCTTGACTAATATATGGGGTATGTATACCGCGTTCCCCATATATCATCCAAGGGCTAATATAATATAAGGGGTGCACCCCACACCTCACATATTATATTAGTTCTTGTGTAATATATGGGAAACATGGTATTATTTGAGGTACATGGTATATGTACTCCACATATTAGCCCAGGGATAATATAATATATGGGGTGCACCCCACATATTATATTAATCCTTGATTAATATATAGGGTACATGGTATAATATATAGAGTGCATCTCATATATTATATTATATTATATTAGCTCTTTGTTAATATATGGGGTATACCATGTACCTCTATATTAGTCAAATTAATATAATATATGGGGTACAACCTTTTTTTTCCAACTCGAAAAAAATTCTATTATATTGATATATAATATGTTCTCAAATCCGAATGGATAGAAACGCAACTGAAGAGGCAGTTGATGTAAGAGAAATAACTTTCGCCTATAGAAGTCTCTCGACCAGCAAAGGGGGGAAAATCTTAAAATAGAAACATCGAGAGACAAATAAAAACTGCTAGGAGACTAGAAGTACTAGCATACAAGTATAATTTGATAAACAGAAATAAAAGACCTGAACTAAACTTCAACTTTCAAAAAAAAAAAGTCCACTGAGGGTGAGAGAAGTTGTTCTTAGAAGAGAGTAAGAAAGAGAGGGGTCTCGTCATGTCCATCTATCTATAGACTGTATGATAAGATGCCCACTTTTTTCTATAGAGTTGCCTTTGATAATTGATCTGCAGATTTCTTATGCTCGCGATAGATGTGACTGTAGCTAAGATTTTTAAACGAGAGTTGTAGTATTCTAATTATGTCCTTCCAAGCTAAGAGAGAGATAGCTTGTAGATCGCCCATATTGCTCAACGACTCGATAATAATTCTGGAGTCTCCTAGAATCTAGAGGGCTTCAATGTGAAGTCTGGAAGCCAAAAATAGCGTGGCACAGGCGCCCAATAATTCTGCCCTGGTGTTGGTACCCGTGCCACAGTTGAAGGTCCATTTATAGAAAGTGTTTTTCGAGATTTTGATCAACCCTCTAGCTCCACTCTGGGTGCCATTTGTTTTTGTTTCCCCGTCGAACCATCCTATAGGGCCGGCGTCTATGTCAGGAGCCTTCTTTGTGTGTTGCGGTCTTGGATTTCTAGGGTGAAGATCAATCCAAGTTTTATAAATTACAAGCGTTTTGTAAGCAGCAGAGCTCGAGGAAGGGGTCCTATTTTCAAAGATTGTTTTATTTATGTCCAACCAAATAGACCAGTAGACCAAGGATGGAAGATGCATGTGATTGTGTTCATTATGGGACCAAAGATCAAAACAGTTTGAGAGAGTAGGCCCATCCCAAAAGGTTTTGAGATTTAATATCGAGGCAATTTTAACCCAGACTTGTTTGGAGAAAGGACACTTGATAAAGAGATTATCTGTAGTTTATGATTCATTGTGGCACAGATGGAAGATATTTGGCCGAGTCCAACCCTTCCTTTGAAGTAAATCCTAGGTGTTTAGTTTGTATGTAGTCAAAAGCCAGGTAAAAAATTTAATCTTTGGTGGAAGATGCAAGTTCCATATGTGTTTTCTCCAGCCATAGATATTTGTGAGCCAACACGAATTTGTAATAACTGTTTATAAATTTTGAACAGTCAAAAATCCAGAATGATCACCCTCCGACCATAGAAGTTGATCATCTGAATCGGATAAGTGAATACCAGAGTGTGTAAGGGATGCACAGAAGGTATTCCAGATGGGAGTTTGCTCTGCGTTAAGTTCAAGGGATTTGCTTGAGCGCCATCAGTCAAGTAAACACTCTGATTTGGAGCAGTCTTTTGCTTGGTAAAGAAACCAAATATTTTAGGAGTGTAAGTGTTCCAGGAGATGAGGTGGAAAGATGGAGGTGGCATCCATGCCAAGTATGCGATCTCTGCCAAGTGAGATGGAGTGACCCGATCCAGGGAGCCAATGAGTAAGAAAATGTTTTGATTTAGACAAGTTTCTCCAAATGTATGAAGTCGACCTGGTGGTAGCAGTATCCAAGTGCAGCCAGTTGTTTATAGAGTGGTGGCTGAGATATTTTTCCTTTAATATAGAGTGCCAAATGACAGGCAAAGTTAGCACGCTCCAGAGGGAACTGGCCGCAAGTGCTTGGCTGAAAAGAAATATGTTTTGAATCCCCCAACCTCCTTTTTGTTTTGGTTTTGCCAAATCTTGCCAATTGCAGAGATGTTGTCAAGAGTGATCAGAGCAGCCCAACCAAAGAAAGTTAAAAAATAATTTGTGGAGTTTTGTGAGGAAAGCAACAGAGATAGTTGCAAGGGCCATCCAGTAAAGAGGTTGTCCTTCAAGGACAAATTTGATAAGAGTGAACCGGCCTCCAAGAGAGAGCCATATCGTACACCAATGGCCAATATTTTTTTCAACTTTGGCAAGTAACCAGTTCCAGTCTGCCAACTTGTAGGAGTCTTCTTTTAAAAATTAGCCCAAGTATTTGAGACCGGAGGAAAGATGAGAGAAATAATAAGGAAATACCTTTCAACTAGTCCAAAGATTGTTGGTGTAGATTTGCAAGATGAAAACTTGATTTCTCCCAATTGATCGATAGGCTCGTGGCGATGCAGAAGGTTTTTAAGATCTCATTAATCTCCTTCCATTCTTGTATAGAATCATTTGTCATGATGAGGATATCATCGAAAAAAAGAAGGTGTAATACCTTGATGGTTGTTGGCACAGGGGTAGACCCAGGGTTCAATGCTTCAACAGCGCACCAACAAAACCCTAACTACCAGCCCTTTCGGCAACACTTGTGAAGCAGATGAAGTCTCACCCGAGGTAGAGGTAAGGGGGATTGCAGGACTCAAGTGTCTACAACCTAGCTGGGACATAGATCTTTGATTACACACTTCAACAAAGCACTTAGCCAATAGTATGCATTAATTTATGACTCTTATTCACTTCGCAGATTAACCATAAATATAGAACATCGTTGTAATAAACAAATAAACACCTCTAAGCACTTAGCATCAGTTCATATCTAACATTCATTCACATCATAAAGCACTAAGCAATCATAGATATATCTATCATATATCCAGAACAGTGCACTAAGCAAACATAAGCATAAACACCATGAATAAAATTGCACAAAGCACATCAACACAGGATATACGAGGTTCACCCCAGTATGGGCCTACGTCCACCAACTCTTCTTCTTCTTTATTAGCTTCTTCCAATATTATTACATGCACCAAGCCACAGATCCAAATCTGCAAAGGACAGTAGATTTGCGTGTACCTCGCCAGATCCTCCTTCCCCGAATTAGGTCAAGGCACAAAGAAAACTACAACCACTTGCACTCATCTCTGTAATTTTCACATACAGTATGCAAAAAGAATTCACAAATATTCATACTTAGCAACCCTCACAGGTTCTGCACAAAGCCGATCAGAACTACAATCACACAAATTGACTTATCTCACACTTCTTTGCACATAGCCAACACTAGCACTTAGCACACCGGCGTTTTCTTACATCACCTAACTACTTATTTATACATTACAAAAGGGGCCTAAACATGGGTAAACCCATGGGCCGACATCCCATACCCATTACATAAACCCTAAAATCCCAAAAAGCCCGCAAAAAGGGCGAGATCTCGCGATCTTAGCTTCGCCTGGGCGTTTCGTCTTCGACTAGCCTGTCAAAGTCCCAAAAATGGTCAAACATGACTAGTGTTTCCTCAAAACTTAGTCAAGGGCCAACAATGGTCCTAGACACCTTTATTCCAGAGATATTTCCCTCTGTTTGGCCTGATTTGAGAAGCAGGCTCAAGGCTTCCATGGCCAAAATGAAGAGCAGAGGTGAGAGGGGGCAGCCCTGTCGAATTCCTCTGCCAATGTGAAAGAAAGAAGAGGTTTTTCCATAGACCAAGATGTCTAGGCTTTCACTGACCACACAGCTCATGATCCACTTGATCAATGAGTGGTTGAAACATGTCTGAGTTAGGATCAATATGAGAAAGTCCCAGACAATGCAGTCGAATGCCTTCTTGAGATCCAATTTGAGGATAAGTGTCTTTGAATTTTTTGATTTGATGTTATGTAAGCACTTATGGGCAGTGCCAATAGCATCAAGAATCTATCGTCCTTTTAAAAACCCCAGTTGTTCTTGCGAAAGGATCTAAGAGAGGATGGGATTTATCCTGGTAGTAATAATTTTTTATATGATTTTATAGAAAAGAGTGCAGAGAGAAATGGGCCTATAATCGTCAAAGGTAGAGGTGGTGGTATCTTGAGGAATAATAGTTATAAAGGTCGATTTTATGGCACCAACCACCTTTCCATTAAGTCTAGTATCCTCCATGAGCTCCAAAAGATCCGGGCCAACCAAATCAAAGAAGTGTAGATAAAATTATATCGTCCAGTCGTCAGGGCCTAGATTTGTATCCTTAGAGAAATGTTTTAGTACAGTCATAATCTCTGGCAGCGTGCAAGGGTTTTCAAGTGAAAGTGAATCTTCCCTAGTTATAGTACGTGGGAAGAGACAAGCCACAGTAACTGAAGTCTGCATATTCGCAGAAGGGTTCGCCTCAAAAAAAAGGTTTGAAAAAATTAACAGCAGTTGATTTTAATGCATGATGTCCTCTATGGAGAGAGCCATCCGCAACAGCAATGTCCCAGATGTATTTTTTACTCCTGCAAGAGCTTGCATAATTGTGAAAGAATTTGGTGTTGAGATCACCACATTTGAGCCAATTAGTTCTGCATCGTTGCCTCCAAATAATTTCTTCTTTATGTAGGAGTTGGTTCCTCTCTGTTTCAAGGGATTTTAAAACATGGCTTCTATCTCCAAAGTGACCCACATTAACTTCTGCAAGTAGATGAATATGAATCTTCGAATCGAGTTCTAGTATCCTTTGAGTGTTAAGCTTCCGGTGGATGGCATCCCAAGCTTTAGTTCGAGCTTTGAGACATTTAAGTTTCCAAGTGAGGCGATGTTGAATGCAAGGTTCAGAGAGGAAATGAGGATCCTTCCAAACATCAACAACAATGGAGTTGTAATCTGCTTCAAGTAGCCAGCCCGAACTAAATTTGAAGGGGTACGCAATCTTGTGATGAGAAGAGTCCAGATGTAAGATAATTGGAGCATGATCTGATAAATAAGGAAAGTTCACCCAAGTGTGGATCCTATCATCTGTCAAGATAAGGTGAGCAGAAATGAGAAAGCGGTTGAGTCTCTTGGAGATGGAGTCAGAACCTATCTGCCCATTCTGCCAAGTAGGAGCCAAAGTAGTTGGCGCATAATCCACCCGGTTATGTGATGAGAACAAGGATGAGAAGAAATCTACCAGAGCATCCTGGGTAGCAGTTTCCCCCCAAACTTCCCCAACAGAAGTTGTGAGGTTAAGATCACCTGCAATAATCAAATTGTCGAGATCGAGAAGTTCCTGAGCTTCAATCTTCTCCCAAAAAACATGTCTATCGGAATGGGGGCCATATAAATTGAGAAGGTTGAACCTTTTGTTGTTGTTTCGGCAAGTACTAGACATTAAAATGACTCCACAACAAAGAAAGGGGAAGAATTCATAAATGGATGGATCCCAAGTCACTGCCAAACTCCCAGAGGTGCCGAGAGAGTTAACTGAGCAGGTATGCCAGTTAGGATGAAACTGATTTAAAAAATCTCTAGCCTTTTTACTATCAACCAGAGTTTCATGTAGAAAGATGATGTCCGAAGAAATGAGTGAAAGAAGTCTTCTGAAGGAGGCAACTTTTAGGAGGCCCCCCACCCCTCTGATGTTGAGGGAAAGCAAGATCATGGCTTTTCTCTTGCTAGGGATTTGTTGAGGGAGAGAAATATCGTGGGGTACAACCTATATATTAACTTAACTTGGTTAATATAGGGAGTGTGTGGTATACCTAGTACTCCATATATTGTTTTATTTAATTTAAAATTATCTCATATATTATATCATCTTGACTAAATAGTACATGGGATGTGTGGG
>SNQJ01S0121203.1:7549-20775 GCA_010110895.2 Picea sitchensis
TCAAAACAACTAGTTTATGTTTACGAACCTTGAGAAACCGTTTTTGGAATTTGGAATACGTCCCCACAGGCCAGGATGAAGATAAAGGTGGTGGAATGTGCATTGTGGGGAATTGATTAGCCCCTTATATTGAAAAAGGAGTGAACCCAATGCAAGGATATTGTTGGCAAGCAAGGTTTTGTGATTTTGTTTGGTAAATGCTCATAACAACTCAATTGGTAAAACCCAACTTTGGCACTAGATAGCCCAATGACTTGCTACAAGTGAATGGGTTTGCGACGGTGATTGTTATGGGGTTATGATGTAACCGTTAGAATTGTTGAAAGGAAAGCATTGAATGAATGTAAAAGAATTTTGAGGGAATGACACATAGAGTGGGGATAGGAAAACCTTGTTGCAACAAGTGAGTAAAATTGATTTGTTACCCCCCAAGCTAGGGGTAACTAAGGAGATGAGGTCTCAAGGCCTGCAGGTAGTAGACATGGAGTGAAGAGAGCCCGATTCATAGCACAACTCGCAGAGCCCCTCCATTTGACCACAGTTCATCATCATCATCGACAGTAGAGCAGTGTCCACTACACCAGCTTGGCTCTTAGAAGACAAGTCTTGCTTCATGAGGTAACAAGTACGATCTTGTGGTAAGTGTCACTTTAATATTTGAAGCATTTTGATCCAGGTGGAAATCTGTGGCCACCCACCTATTCCACTGGCTCAAAACATGGGTTTCCACCTTGGCAGTTTTTCTACATTTTTTTGAGTCTTGAACTTCCGGGGCCATTTTGAACTTTTGACCAAGGATAAAATACTTATCCCCGACAACAACGCCAAAGATGTTGTCGTCCTTATAGACACTTGCAAACGTGAGCCAAGTCCCGCTCACTTAGTGTGTCCTTGGAGGCACAATGCCTAGGTTCAAAGCCCACATTGTCACTTTGACTTGAACCTCTTCTGTCTAGGCTTACTCCTAGGGAAGCCAAGGGGGATAGACCCTAGTTTCTAGATGAGATTTAGAATTTTAGTTCTAGGATTTGGTTTCAATTAGTTAAATGGTTGGGGGAGAATTTAGCCTATGGTGTAAATCAGCAATGCAAGATGCAAAAATTAGAATGAACAGTCAAACCTTTTCCTAGGACAACTAAGACTAGTGCCTAGGATTGGGCAAGGGGTCCACTAAGTTTAAGGGAGATTAATTACACGAGATTACGAAGATTACTAAGATTACAACAAGACTAAATACAAATTAGATACAAAGATACAATGATGAATATCTGAATATTATAACAAAGTTAGAATAAAATAGATACAATGAATACAAGATATACAAATACTAACTAACAAGTTGTTTGTATGTGCAGGAATTAAAGATAATCAAGGTGAGACAACCATGAACACAACCAGCCTAGCATGCTCACAATAAGTGTCTCCTTTAGAGGGATGCACTACTCTATTGGATGTCTCTCAATGGCGAAACCAATCACTCAAGACCCAACAAGAGAGTGCCTCCAAGAGGATGTGCAACTTCTTGAGGGATCACACCATAAAATAAGAACACTATTCAATGAAATATGCATGAAAGGAAAAGTGTTCCAAAACACAAAGATGACCACTTAGATAACTAATCCACAACTCACAAAGATAACTTGCATGTAAATGTAAATATGAAATGAATGTGATTGCACGTGTAAATGTAGATTCCCCAAAGTTGTAGATTAAGGATTGATTTAAATAAATATTAAGCTGCTTCAATCCTATCTAAGCGTCAACCCAATACTCCCCCGCTTTTACCAAGTAACTGTTGGGTGCTCAAGAAGTATGGAAACGAGGCCTACCCTAGCTCCACAAGTCAGCCCAAGAAAAAGAGTACTCTCAGAAAAGGACATTGGGCACCACGAGACCGTCCCTGACCTATCACCTTTTCGTTGCTTCCTCTAGTCCTCGTTTTAAATGAAGAAGATGGTCGGTAAAGGTGCCCTATTAAGTCTAGTAAGTTATTAGGCCTATGGACTAAGTGTTTTCAGGTGTTCGAGTGTATTACTATGAGTTTTACTTGCCCGAAAATGCCCCAGTAGGGCCAAAACCGAAATGTTAAGACAACGAAAGAAAAGTTCCAGATTATTAAGCTATTGCATGTGAAGCATATAGAGAACATCAAATAAATGTTGAAATGAAAAGATTACTTCACACCATTAAGATACCCATGTTTTCTTGCAAATGTGAAAGATAAATTCTTAAAGAACAAGTGCATGCAAGTAAAGAAAGATTAAAACAAGAGATTAAATCTTATGCCTCCACAGGCCTAAATTAGCATTTGTTGTGTGAGATCTACTCTAGATAATTTTAACCATAATCATATTAGACATCCATAACTAAGCTAGGGGGTTAGAAAATAAAAAGAAAAGTAGAAAAGAAACTAAGCTAAAACTGAAAATGAAAACGGAAATGAAAACAAGAAGGAAAGCCACTTGGGGACCCCCTTTGGGCTCTCTTACAATGCTTTAGAGAGAAGGAAAAAGAAGGGTTTTGTTACCACATTAGAAGGGGGCCTGTGGGAATGTGTTGTGACTGAAAACGGGTAGCATGCACCCTTGACCTGGCGAGAACCTGCAAAAATCAGCAAGCTATTGTTTGCTGAAAATGTTGCAACACACTCACAAAACGTTAAATTTTTTTATGTTTTCCAGCAGAAATCTTCCACATATAAAAACCAGAAATATAAAGTATTGAAATGACCTATCTAAGAGTGTTAGCAACTAAAATCTGAATATGATAAGAACATAAAGATAAATGGAAAACATTATGAAGTTTTAATGAGTGATGAGGGTAGATCTTTGCTCGAATCTATCCCAACAATGCTCTTTGAGATAACCTGCAAACTTCAAATAAAATGTGAGACATGAGTAGACAATGGATTTCATGCACTAATAATACAACAAAGTTAGTATCATTAGTAAATACAAAGCATATAGACTAACAACTACACTATTGTTAAACCTAGCTAAGTAAACAAAATTTACCCAAGCAATACTACTCTACATTTCACAATAATATTTAAAGAACAGAACAAGATCACCTCACAATAGAATGGAACACCAAGACAAAATCTCGTACTCCATGATTCCTCCAAAGCTTTTCTTTATTACCAATGGAAGAGGTCATAGCAACAAAATTGCTCCAAGCTCTTCAAGAACAAATGGAATGGAAGCAAAGTGACAATGAGAGAGAGAGAGAGAGAGAGACGGTAATAAAATGGTAGCATAACAATACTCAGAAGAATGTCGAGGAATAAGTGAGGGAGAGGTCTCATTTATAATTTGAGAGGCAAAGAGACCCCTCTTGGATCTTTGACAAGTGTCAAAACTCAAGCTCAAGATGAGTCCAAGGAAGGAGGGCACATAACTTTTAGGTTTAGATGAGAATAGAAGGTGGGAGTGGGATGGAGTGGGACATGGGGAGATTGAGCAAGGTGCATAGGCTAAGAGAGGGACCCACAACTTTCTTTGAAGCAAGTTTCCACCTTTTTTCAAAGATGTTTCCACTTTTTTCCAGAGAGGGGGCACAAATCCCAAGGGGGTGTGAGATTTCTTGAGTGGGAGTGTGAGTGAGTGTGTGGGACACACTCCAAAGTGATGTGGGAGGCTTAAGAAAGACACACCTCATGAGGGAAGGGCCCACGATTTGAATTAAATAAAGATATTAACTTTCACATGGAAGGGGGGTGCAATTCCCCATGAGGGGTGTGAGGGTTCAATTGGGAAGTGAGTCAAGGGGGTGTGTAAAGGTTGGGAATGGGTTGGGTAGGTTAGGATATGTCTCTCTTCATCATTATCCACCTTTACTTTACTCCAATTATTCAATTATTACAAAATTGACATTTTTCCCATGTCACAGGTTAGCAATTAAAATTGTTTTTATCTTACTAAGACTCCTATGTGGACAAATACCTAGCAAAAGTTGTTCGACTGAGCTGAAACTTAGTCCAAGGGTGTAGGGGGTCTCATTCCATTTCTTTTGAGCACAAATACCTCTATCAAAATCCAAAGGACCTAGTTTTTACAATATTTATCAAAAATTAATTAATTAATTAAATTTCCAACCTTAGGAAAATTTAATTAATTAAAAAAAAACTATTTTGACTCGAAGAAATTCGGCAAAACTTTTTGAGTTGTCTTACATGGTCATTTACATCATTCCTAAATAATAGCCACCATAGGATGAATCCATTAGGACGCCCTTCACCACTTTGAAGGATTTATTAATAGTGGGAGTAAAAAACTCAAGGGAAATTAATAAGGTTGTGTTGAGCACTCAACACACCCTAAAAAAATCTATGAACATTTTATTTTTTGGGTACCACTCAATTTTCTTCATCGACTGTCTGCACGAATCAACAACCCAAAGTTTTCCCCAACTCACTTGAGAAATTCGGCATCGGCGATAGCTTAAGGTGGTAGAAACCATTCGAGAAGTCATAATAACCGAGCGTCGACCTTCATCGGTGTCGATTGATGAAAACGTTTCTTTCCCACGATTAAGTCTCGAGAAGGATGTTGCCGAAGGTCGATCCATCCGGTTTTGGTAGAAAAATGTAGTATTAAGCATCACGCCAAAGTAAGGAACAACATCGCCGACTTTCGACCCCCGATATATTTTAGGCATCGAAGATGTTATAATGTGTTAACCCACAAAGGAAAACTTTACTTTTTCCCAATACCACCTGGCGTCGGTACCCACAGTATTTGGTTTTAATATTTTTGACGCAAGCGAGGCCCCAAGCAAGATCCTTATTTATCAATGAATGCCTTTTATAGCTAAATGTTTCTAATGACCCAGGGTCAATAACGCCACGTAAGCATCAAATAATACCAAAAATTTTACAAAAAGGGAAACATATCAACAAACCCACAGTGCCACAATAACGATTACAAGATCTAATAATTTGCACAATCTAATAATTTGATGAGAAAACACAGTTAATTTTTTCCTTTGCATCCATAAGGAAAGCATAATACATTCAAAATATTTATGATACTTAATGTTAAAGGATTCTCGCCAAGTCCGCATTACATACAACTAAGCCACGTCAACACCACAACCAACCGGCCCGGTGGCAGTAAAAGGACAAATTTCTTTACAACAGAAAAGAAAAAAGGAATTTGATCCAAGCATCAGTTAGGAGAAGCACAAAGCACAAGATCACCCACTATGCCTCTCCCTCACACGAAGTTTTCCCTGGGTTACTACTCGCACCTCGCACTGTTTTCTTCTCTTCCGCCATCCCCTGCGCCTCGCGCAGTTGCACAATTGTATCTTGTGCTTCCTGAAGCCACCTCTGCAGCCAAACCGTGCTTCCTACACGACCCAACGACGACGGTATCTCTTGATCTTTCACCGGTAACTGACGCCGCAACTCTCTTTTCTCTTGGTAAAGTTCGGCTATTGTCAGTTTAGCTCGTTCTAACTTCTGAGTAGAACTCTCGTCGGGAGAGCCCGATGCTCTTTCACTTCTTTTTTTCCTCCCGCCTTCTCTACCGATAGTCTCAACTAGCACCGAACAGTGGGTAGACCTCATAGGCTCCTCAATGATTGAACGTATGCCTAGTTCAACCGGGAGGTGGTCCTCCTCCCCTTTCTTCGTACCCTTTTTAGGCCTCCCTCTTCCTTGCGGCTTCGGCGCCTGAGGAGACACGGTTCCCGTCGTACCTCTGTTAGACGTATCCCTTTTCACCACGAGCTTTGCAGGAGATGCTGGCACTGTCTCCATGCCGGGACATGCACCTCTTGTTGGGCTTTCAGGAACACTGTAGGCTAGCGAAAAAGAATCCCAGGCACGTTGGGGCTCAGACCTGGCACTCCGCCTACTCCGCATACCCCGTCCCTTGTTGGACGAAGATCCCATTATGCAACAGCGTGACAACTCGGGGGTCCACAGAGGACGGGGAACATCTACATAGGACTTCACCAAGATGAATTCACTATACCGGAACTCCGAAGATTATAAGCTCGACATAGGCGCAAGTTCTCCCCCAGAACTCCCATAATTTATAGAAAAAAGAGGAGCGAAACAGAGCATGCCAATAAGACACTCGCGCCTCGCGACATGGTAGTTGAAAAAATCAACGCACCACAGTTGTTCGGTGGATGCAATCCAGAGCATGTAAACGCCGCTAAACGGAGTTACAGGTAACCTCCGGTACGATCCTCTTGATCTCGCCCTAGAACTTCGTTATTCGACTAATGATGTTTTACACGCTTGATAATACGGATTATGGAAGCATTTAACGAATTTCCTTTTATGGCGTCTGACCTTTTGAGAATATACACACGCATGCTCGCCTTCGACGTCTCTTTTGGGCACCAAAGGTCGAATAATTAATATGACGATTTAAGGAAAGAGTTCATGATGTTGTACTTGATTTTCCACCCCATGATACGCTGACATAATTCTTTGTAATCAAAGGAGCGACGGCTTCGGCCAGGTCATCACAAGTCATTCGAAGGAGTGACTGAGTTCAAGTAAGTATTACATAACTGAGACTGGCAGGATACACAGGTACGTATTAGTCTTTTCAATTTATTTGTGTCTTATCATAAATTGCTTTAAAATCGCTAAACTCCCACTGTCTTAATTGCAGGAAAGAAACCTCCTGATTACCGAACAAATTTCATCCTATGGCTTCGCTGAAGGATTCGAAACGAACGTCGAAGTTAAATCATCGGTGCAATGAACGTTTCTAGGCTCTCTGAGTGTAGCGCCCCAACCAGTTATCAACCCAAGTAATGTGTTCAAGACACCCACGAAACGAGATTTGTTATGGGCCGAAGAGTGTGCAAAGGTCGTCGATGCGAAGCCAGGGCACCTATAACAATTCGTGGAACACCAGATCAAAGCTCGAGCCATGCTTCAACAACTGAACTCCAGTTTGGTGAAGTACCGAGCGCATGCTGTGAATATTAGAGGAGTATATGTTGCCCCTGTGGAACAACACATGTTCCCATGGGCCTGAACCTGTGAAGATCTGTTTATCAGTTCGTCCGAATATGAATGAAGTCATCCTTTTCAAGAAGTATCCCAGATGGACTGTTAAAGAAACTATTGAATGACCACGCCACGTGGCGATTTTTGTTTGGTTCAAACTGTATTTAGTTGTTAATTACAGTTAAAACTTTATATTATAAGTAGTGGCATCGACCAATTAGTAAAGGGGTCGATGGTTGTTGTAAGAACTCTTTCTTTTTGGTTGTTGATAATTATTTTGAGACTGCTATGAATTGAGAAGTCCTTCTAGACCAAAGACAAACTATTTTCATGAGATGTATGTGATTGGAGTTTGGAGAAGAACTATTTCCTATCCTGTTCCAAGAATGATGCAATAAATGAGTAAGAACAATTGATTATGTTTTCAAGTTATCTAGTGCAATGTTTTGATGTTCTTTACTTTAATGATGAAGGTAAATCCTTGTGTTGTTATGTGATGGATGTTATGGTAGATGAATTATTTTGCCTGCCATGATCTTGATTACATATGTGTTTTCTTTCTTTTAGTTAGATTCTCAGGCAATAATTGGATGCTCATTCAATTAATGTATTATTCTATCCCTTTTGGTGTAGAATCGTTGCCTGCATGTTTGAGCAGCGAGTTATGCCAAGCTCAACCTCTTCCCAGTAGTTAGAACTCAACCCTGTCACTTGTTAAGTTGGCTTATGCCAACTTGCATCTCTCAAAATAGTCCCACTTAGGAGAAGATACAGAAACATAACAGTCCTATCTGAAGGGAGGACCTTCACAAGAAAACACAAAGCCCATCGGTAAATTGTCTGGATCGCAAGATCTGGAGAACCATTCCATCTCAAACGCTGCAGAGTCTAATTGGGCCTCGGTGGTGAGTTTGGTTCCTGCTGTTGAATCAAGGGATTTAAGACCCATCAACAGGTTGGTTAGGCCAAATTAATAACCCGAGGATAAAAAAAAACTCACTGAAAGGAACTCTCCTAATGAAGAAATATTAAGGTAACTGGCTTAACTATGATCCATGCAAACCTATTACATTATTATCCCACACAGGGTAGCGGAAATTCCATTTACAAAAATGTGTGCAGGAGGCAAAAAATGCCCTGTAGAACCAAATAGTCTCTGACTTGTTAGCATCTAATGATGCATATCTTCATGGTACATGGAGTTGACCCCCTAGTTGAATAGGTGGTCAACAACCCCCAAAATTTTCCTATATCTTTGAAAATTATTGTAAAAGTGTAATTTTCATTTTCGATCCATTTATAAGGATATTTATCTCTATTTTAAAGAGATCAAAAGTCTCTTCAAGAGATAGTTGTAACCAATTGAATTAAATAAGTGAGCCAAGGGAGGCCTCACTTTGTGTTTCCCCCTAGGGGGTTGTTGTTGTGGTCTTGGAGCAAGTTCTCAATTTTTATTCTTTCTTTGCTTTTAAGTTTGCAACAACAAACACATAGATTAGATTTCAAGTTGGAAAGTAATACTTTAATTGCTATATTAGTTTTCCCCTTTTGCAAAGTAGAACACTAATTGCTAGATTAGATTTTATTTCATGCAATTTCAAAGTTGGCAATAAACCGTCTCCTCAACTCTTCGAAAGAGGATGGTCAGTGAAGACTAGTAATTAGAAAACATTTACTTTCAACAATTTTATTTCTTGTGTAAAATAAATATTTCCCCTCAGCTCCCAGTGCGGTTCCTGACCCTTCCAGTTGCGAGCTTGTCTCGATCTTCTGGGAGTAAGTCTCACACACGCTGGTCTGGTCAATGGTGATAGATTAATAGGGAAATCTCAAAAGAGAATTATTGATTGGCTTTAAGAACCACCTAGGGGGAGTGTGCGAAGTTTCACTAAATACCTCAGGCTTGTTCCCCTCAGTGTTGGACATACAACACCTCTAGTGGGCTTGTTGGTGGAACCATTGGGTTTCAAAAAGTTTTCAACAAATCTTAGAGCTAAAGGGATAAGCTCTCGAGAGGCCAAATCTAGTTTAGTCAAACACTTTATTTTCTTGCAATAAAATTTACTCATTAACCTACCATCAATAAATCTAATAAAATACGTGATCTACATTGCCCACAATACTTTTAAGGCACTGGTATCAATTCTACATTTACAAAGCCATTTGCTTCAAGTACTTTCCTTTCAGTAATTTACTTTGAAGCATCATTTAATTTACTTGCATCTATTATTATCTCAAGTATCCTTTTTATGGAAGTATCTTTTATGTATCTTGTGGTGATTAATGGATCTATGTATGCTTTAGAATAAATTTGCTTTATGTATTGGTTAATGCAATAAACTCCTATAATACTAGTTGCTTTGATTTAAGTTTAAGCCTTAGATTATTTTATTAGGGACTACCCCCCTTGGATTTGCTAGGATTTGGCCTAGACAGAGGAGTTGAGGATTAGGTGACAACACCTTAACTCTCACTTTCCCTCAAGGAAACACCGAGTGGATTGAATATTTGTTCCACGTCTCCCAGGTGTGTATAAGGTGACAACACAGATAAAGTGGACGGAGTTGTTAATTTCAGCTCATGGAAGGAGAGGATTGGGTTGCTTCTGCAGGAGTGTGAGTTGTGGAACATTGTGGAGAACACACAAATGAATCCTATGATGGTGCCTACAGATGCTACTCGTTTGGCCTCCTACACTAAGAAGAATATTAATGCTAAAAGAATCATCCTTGATGCCATTAAGGACCATGTGATTCTGCATGTGACTGGGAAATCCAATGCTTAGGAGATGTGGGACTCCTTAACCAAACTTTACCAAAGTTCCAATGAAAATCGAAAAATGGTATTGAGGGAGAAACTAAAGAGATCTAAAATGACCAAGACTGAAAGTGTTTCCACCTATCTTACCAAGATAGCTTAGAGGAGGGATGAACTTGGTGCTGTTGGGGAGGTTTTTGATAATAGTGAACTTGTGAGGACTTCTTTAAATGGGGTGACCAAACAATGGGTTGTCTTTGTTGAGGGCATTGTTGCAAGGTAAAATATGCCCGTGGGATCGTCTTTGGGATGAATTCATACAGGAGGACACTCAAAGCGGATATGTGCAAGGGAGTTCATCCATAGGTAATGAAGAGGATAACGTGGCACTTGCAGCTAAAGGAAAGAACAAGTCCAAGAAGGGTTCCAAGGGTGGGAACAAGCAGAAGGGTGAAGGGAAGAAGGACATGAGCGAAGTCAAGTGCTTTGCATGTCACAAGTTTGGAAACTATGTTGGGCAGTGTCATAATAAGAAGAAGCAGACGACAACTTCAATAGATGTGGAGGAGTTTTCCCACAGGTTTGAGAAGGAGTATTCATTGTTTGTGTGTCTTTCCTCTAGAGCACCATCTACCAACATTTTTTACATTGATAGCAGAGCCTCTCTCCATATGACAGGTGTTCGTGAGTATTTCACAGATATTACAAAGATTGGGGATCTTGAGGTGGTGCTTGGAGATGACTTAGTGGTCAAGGAAGTTGGTAGTGGGACAATATCATTTTAGAGGGAGTCTCTACTTCCCATTTTGTTGAGAGATGTCCTATATGTTTTAGGCTTGAAGAAGAACTTAATTTTAGTTTCCCCTATTGAGGATAGGGGATATGAGGTGTTGTTATGTGATGAGAATGTGCTCTTGTATCCTAAGGGATCCAGTGTCACTTCTGCCAAAGTGATTGGGATCCAACATAAGAAGTTGTACATGCTCATGTTTCAGCCAACCGGAGCATTGATGCATGGCATCAACAATAGTGACCTTTGTGATTTATGGCATAGGAGGATGGCCCATTTTCATCATGGGACTCTAAGGATATTGAGAGATATTATGACTGGAGTTCCAAAGTTTAGTACAAAGCATCAATAGGCGTGCAAGGGATGTGCTCTTGGGAATTACACCAAGACTGTTTTTCCACACAATGAAAACAAAGTAGCAGGTATTCTTGATTTGATTCATTCTGATGTATGTGGTCCTATGTCTTCTATATATTTGAGTGGATTTGAGTATTATGTCATTTTAATTGATGAATTCTCCAGGAAGTCTTGTATTTTCTTCATGAAGACCAAAGGACAGGCCTTCAAGTGGTTCCAAGAGTTCAAAGCTCTTATGGAGAACCAAACAGGGAATAAATTCAAAGTGTTGAGATCAGGAAATGGAGGTGAGTATACCTCCAATGATTTCAATGAATTTTTTGTAAGAGAAGGCATTAAGAGACAATTGATTGTTCCCTACAACCCACAACAAAATGTGGTTGTTGAGGGGAAGAATAGGGATATTGTTGGGGCTGCGAGAGCCATGTTACATGATTAGGGGCTACTACTCTTTCTTTGAAATGAGGCATGCAACACTGTAGTTTATCTGCAGAACATGAGTCCACACAAAGTCTTGGGGGATAAGAATCCTAAGGAGGCTTTCTCTAGGAAGAAACCTAAGAGTGGACACTTCAGGATTTTTGGGTGCCTTACATATTCACATGTCCCTTCTGAGAAGAGGACAAAGATAGAATCCAAGACAGAGAAGGGCATGTTTGTTGGGTATAGAGAGACTTCAAAGTCTTTTCGCATATACATCTCCTCCTTGAGGAAGACAATGGTGCAACGAGATGTGATATTTGAGGAGGATAGAGCCTTTAGGGAGTCACGGGATATTGAGCAGGCGGAGTAGAAGACTCCTCAGCTTCATGTGAGTTCTTCGCAGTGTACCGTGTCACAGAGTTCAGGACCACCTGCTTCAAGGGATACTTGTCCACATGTGACAGGGTCACAGATTACTGGTCCTCAAGTTACCAGTTCAAAGAGTATTGTTTATCAAATGACCTCGAGATCATCATCTTCCGGTACTCAATCTTTGTATTAGGATTGAGGGGGGAGTCCCCTCCACATGATGCTACTTTAGGGAAGAGGCAACCTAAATGTCTATAGGACACCTTGAAGGAAGCTCAAGGATTTGTGGGGAATCCTAAGAAGACTGTGAGGAAGAATACACCTCCAAAGAGATTTTGCAGCTATTTAGCGATGGTGAGCCTTCCACCTTTGAGGCGGCAACAGGTTAGCAGGTCTGGAAGGATGCCATGGTGAAAGAGTACAATTCCATCATGAAGAATGGTGTTTGAGAGGTAATTCTGAGACCTGAGGGGAAGTTAGTGGCGACTTCTAGGTGGATATACAAAATCAAGTATGTTGTTGATGGAAGCATTGAGAAGTACAAGGCTTAGTTTGTAGCTCAGGATTTCTCACAAGTTGAGGGAGTATATTATGATGAGACCTTCACTCTGGTTGCTAGATATCCTCGATCAGGGCAGTGGTCTCCATTGCAGCAGAGATGGGTTGAAATATCCATCAGATGGACGTCAAGACTGCATTCCTTAATGGTCTCATACAGGAGGAGGTGTACATAGAGCAATCGTAAGGCTTTGAGGTGCATGGGAGATACTCTCATGTGTGCAGACTGAAGAAGTTTTTGTATGGACTAAAGCAAGCTCCTAGAGCTTGGTATTCAAGGATTGATACATACTTGTAGCAGATGGGTTTCGAGAAGAGTGAGGTATATCCCAACCTTTACTTCATTGTGGTTGGGGAGGATCCTCTCATTCTTGTGCTATATGTGGATGATCTCTTCATTACAGAGGTAGAGAGACTCATAGCTAGTTGCAAGGAGAGTATTTATTCAGAGTTCGAGATGAAAGACATTGGACTAATGCACTATTTCTTGGGATTGGAGGTTTGTTAGGAGCTAGGACATATCTTTCTGGGATAGTGAAGGTATTTTGTTGACATTCTAAGGAGATTCCAGAGGAGGATTGTAGGTCGATGTCCACACCCATGATAACCAACTAGAAGAAGCTTCATTCTTCTGAGTCAGAGTTGGTTGATCCTATTGCCATCCTTATACACACCTACCAACGTGGAGAAGTCTCCAAACCACTTGGTGTGTCCTTGGAGGCACAAGCCTAAGTCTGGACCCATTGTCACCTCAATCCAGACTTCTTCAGTCCAGGTTCACTCTGTTGACCGCCTATTCAGCTAGGGGGTCAACTCATGTGCCATGTAGATGTGCATCATCAGATGCAAGTATGTTGAAGACAGTTTGGTTCTACTGGGCATTTTGTGCCTCCAGCACAGAATTTTGTAAACGAAATTTCCGCACCCCTGCGTGGGTTAATAATGTAATAAGTCTGCATGGATCATAGTTAGGTCAGGTACCTTGGGATGTTTTCA
>SNQJ01S0121203.1:20825-32236 GCA_010110895.2 Picea sitchensis
GCCTAAATTAGCATTTGTTGGGTGAGATCTACTCTAGATAATTTTAACCATAATCATATTAAACATCCATAACTAAACTAGGGGGTTAGAAAATAAAAAGAAAAGTAGAAAAGAAACTAAGCTAAAACTGAAAATGAAAGTGGAAATCAAAACAAGAAGGCAAGTCACTTGGGGACCCCCTTTGGGCTCTCTTACAATGCTTTAGAGAGAAGGAGAAAGAAGGGTTTTGTTACCACATTAGAAGGGGGCCTTTGGGAATGTGTTGTGACTGAAAACGGGTAGCATGCACCCTTGACCCGGCGAGAACCTGCAAAAATCAACAAGCTATTGTTTGCTGAAATTGCTGCAACACACTCACAAAACGTTAAATTTTTTTATGTTTTCCAACATAAATCTTCCACATATAAAACCAGAAATATAAAGTATTGAAATGACCTATCTAAGAGCGTTAGCAACCAAAATCTGAATATGATAAGAACATAAAGATAAATGGAAAAGATTATGAAGTTTTAATGAGTGATGAGGGTAGATCTTTGCTCGAATCTATCCCAACAATGCTCTTTGAGATAACCTGCAAACTTCAAATAAAATGTGAGACATGAGTAGATAATGGATTGCATGCACTAATAACACAACAAAGTTAGTATCATTAGTAAATACAAAGCATATAGACTAGCAACTACACTATTGCTAAACCTAGCTAAGTAAACAAAATTTACCCAAGCAATACTACTCTACATTTCACAATAATATTTAAAGAACAAAACAAGATCACCTCACAATAGAATGGAACACCAAGACAAAATCTCGTACTCCATGATTCCTCCAAATCTTTTCTTTATTACCAATGGAAGAGGTCGTAGTAACAAAATTGCTCCAAGCTCTTCAAGAACAAATGGAATGGAAGCAAAGTGACAATGAGAGAGAGAGAGAGACTGTAATAAAATGGTAGCACAACAATACTTAGAAGAATGTCGAGGAATAAGTGAGGGAGAGGTCTCATTTATAATTTGAGAGGCAAAGATACCCCTCTTGGATCTTTGACAAGTGTCAAAACCCAAGCTCAAGATGAGTCCAAGGAAGGAGGGCACATAACCTTTAGGTTTAGACGAGAATAGAAGGTGGGAGTGGGATGGAGTGGGACATGGGGAGATTGAGCAAGGTGCATAGGCTAAGAGAGGGATCCACAACTTTCTTTGAAGCAAGTTTCCACCTTTTTTCAAAGATGTTTCCACTTTTTTCCAGAGAGGGGGCACAAATCCCAAGGGGGTGTGAGCTTTCTTGAGTGGGAGTGTGAGTGAGTGTGTGGGACACACTCCAAAGTGATGTGGGAGGCTTAAGAAAGATGCACCTCATGAGGGAAGGGCCCACGATTTGAATTAAATAAAGATATTAACTTTCACATGGAAGGGGGGCGCAATTCCCCATGAGGGGTGTGAGGGTTCAATTGGGAAGTGAGTCAAGGGGGTGTGTAAAGGTTGGGAATGGGTTGGGTAGGTTAGGATATGTATCTCTTCATCATTATCCACTTTTACTTTACTCCAATTATTCAATTATTACAAAATTGACATTTTTCCCATGTCACAGGTTAGCAATTAAAATTGTTTTTATCTTACTAAGACTCCTATGTGGACAAACACCTAGCAAAAGTTGTTCGACTGAGCTGAAACTTAGTCCAAGGGTGTAGGGGGTCTCATTCCATTTATTTTGAGCACAAATACCTCTATCAAAATCCAAAGGACCTAGTTTTTACAATATTTATCAAAAATTAATTAATTAATTAAATTTCCAACCTTAGGAAAATTTAATTAATTAAAAAAAAACTATTTTGACTCGAAGAAATTCCGTGAAACTTTTTGAACTGTCTTACATGGTCATTTACATCATTCCTAAATAATAGCCACCATAGGATGAATCCATTAGGATTCCCTTCACCACTTTGAAGGATTTATTAATAGTGGGAATAAAAAACTCAAGGGAAATTAATAAGGTTGTGTTGAGCACTCAACACACCCTAAAAAAATCTATGAACATGTTTTTTTTGGGTACCACTCAATTTTCTTCATCGACTGTCTGCACGAATCAACAACCCAAAGTTTTCCCCAACTCACGAAATTTGGCATCGGCGATAGCTTAAGGTGGTAGAAACCGTTCGAGAAGTCATAATAACCGAGCGACGACCTTCATTGGTGTCGACTGATGAAAACGTTTCTTTCCCACGATTAAGTCTCGAGAAGGATGTTGCCGAAGGTCGATCCATCCAGTTTCGGTAGAAAAATGTAGTATTAAACATTGCGCCAAAGTAAGGAACAACATCGCCGACTTCCGACCCCCGATATATTTTAGGCATCGAAGATGTTATAATGTGTTAACCCACAAAGGAAAACTTTACCTTTTCCCAATACCACCTGGTGTCGGTACCCGCGGTATCTGGTTTTAATATTTTTGACGCAAGTGAGGCTCCAAGCAAGATCCTTATTTATCAATGAATGTCTTTTATAGCTAAATGTTTCTAATGACCCAGGGTCAATAACGCCACGTAAGCATCAAATAATACCAAATTTTTTACAAAAAGGGAAACGTATCAACAAACCCACAGTGCCACAATAACGATTACAAGATCTAATAATTTGCACAATCTAATAATTTGATGAGAAAACACAGTTAATTTTTTCCTTTGCATCCATAAGGAAAGCATAATACATTCAAAATATTTCTGATACTTAATGTTAAAGGAGTCTCGCCAAGTCCGCATCACATACAACTAAGCCACGTCAGCACCACGACCAACCGGCCCGGTGGCAGTAAAAGGACAAATTTCTTTACAATAGAAAAGCAAAAAGGAATTTGATCCAAGCATCAATCAGGAGAAGCACAAAGCACAAGATCACCCACTATGCCTCTCCCTCACACGAACTTTTCCCTGGGTTACTACTCGCACCTCGCACTGTGTTCTTCTCTTCCGCCATCCCCCGCGCCTCCCGCAGTTGCACAATTGTATCTTGTGCTTCCCGAAGCCACCTCTGCAGCCAAACCGTGCTTCCTATAGACCCAACGACGACGGTATCTCTTGATCTTTCACCGGTAACTAATGCCGCAACTCTCTGTTCTCTTGGTAAAGTTCAGCTATTGTCAGTTTAGCTCGTTCTAACTTCTGAGTAGAACTCTCGTCGGGAGATCCCGGTGCTCTTTCACTTCCTTTTTTCCTCCCGCCTTCTCTACCAATAGTCTCAACTGGCACCGACCAGTGGGTAGACCTCATAGGCTCCTCAATGATTGAACATATTCCTAGTTCAACCGGGAGGTGGTCCTCCTCCCCTTTCTTCGTACCCTTTTTTGGCCTCCCTCTTCCCTGTGGCTTCGGTGCCTAAGGAGACACGGTTCCCGTCGTACCTCTGTTAGACGTATCCCTTTTCACCACGAGCTTCACAGGAGATGTTGGCACCGTCTCCATGGCGGGACATGCACCTCTTGTTGGGATTTCAAGAACACGGTAGGCTAGCGAAAAAGAATCCCAGGCACACTGGGGCTCGGACCTGGCACTCCAGCTACTCCGCAGACCCCATCCCTTGCTGGACGAAGATCCCATTATGCAACAGCGTGACGACTCGGGGGTCCACAGAGGACGGGGAACATTTACACAGGACTTCACCAAGACGAATTCACTATACCAGAACTCCGAAGATTATAAGCTCGGCATAGGCGCAAGTTCTCCCCCAGAACTCCCAGAATTTATAGAAAAAAGAGGAGCGAAACAGAGCGTGCCAATAACACACTCGTGCCTCGCGACATGGTAGTTGAAAAAATCAACGCACCACAATTGTTTGGTGGATGCAATCCAGAGCATGTAAACGCCGCTGAATGAAATTACAGGTAACCTCCGATACAATCCTCCCGATCTCACCCTAGACCTCCGTTATTCGACTAATGATGTTTTACACGCTTGATAATACAGATTATGGAAGCATTTAATGGATTTCCTTTTATGGCGTCTGACCTTTTGAGAATATACACACACACACTCGCCTTCGACGTCTCTTTTGAGCACCAAAGGTCAAATAATTAATATGACGATTTAAGGAAAGCGTTCATGATGTTGTACTTGATTTTCCACCCCATGATACGCTGACATAATTCCTTGTAATCAAAGGAGCGACGACTTCGTCCAGGTCATCACAACTCATTCGAAGGAGCGACTGAGTTCAAGTAAGTATTAAATAACTGAGACTGGCGGGATACACAGGTACATATTAGTCTTTTTAATTTATGTGTGTCTTATCATAAATTGCTTTAAAATCGCTAAACTTCCACTGTCTTAATTGCAGGAAAGAAACCTCCCGATTAACGAACAAATTTCATCCTATGGCTTCGCTGAAGGATTCGAAACGAACGTTGAAGTTAAATCATCGGTGCAATGAACGTTTCTAGGCTCTCTGAGTGCAGCGCCCCAACCAGTTATCGACCCAAGTAATGTGTTCAAGACACCCACTAAATGAGATTTGTTATGGGCCGAAGAGTGCGCAAAGGGCGTCAATGCGAAGCCAGGGCACCTGTAATAATTCGTGGAACACCAGATCAAAGCTCGAGCCATGCTGCAACAACTGAACTCTAGTTTGGTGAAGTACCGAGCGCATGCTGTGAATATCAGAGGAGTATATGCTGCCCCTATGGAACAACACATGTTCCCATGGGCCCGAACCTGTGAAGATATGTTTATCAGTTGGTCCGAATATGAAAGAAGTCATCCTTTTCAAGAAGTATCCCAGATGGACTGTTAAAGAAACTATTGAATGACCACGCCACGTGGAGATTTTTGTTCGGTTCAAACTGTATTTAGCCGTTAATTACAGTTAAAACTTTATATTATAAGTAGAGGCATCGACCAATTAGTAAAGGGTTCGATGGTTGTTGTAAGAACTCTTTCTTTTTGGTTGTTGATAATTATTTTGAGACTACTATGAATTGAGAAGTCCTTCTGGACCAAAGACAAGCTATTTTCATCAGATGTATGTGATTGGAGTTTGGAGAAGAACTATTTCCTATCCTGTTCCAAGAATGATGCAATAAATGAGTAAGAGCAATTGATTATGTTGTCAAGTTATCTAGTGCAATGTTTTGATGTTCTTTACTTTAATGATGAAGGTAAATCCTTGTGTTGTTATGTGATGGATGTTATGGTAGATGAATTATTTTGCTTGCCATGATCTTGATTACATATGTGTTTTCTTTCTTTTAGTTAGATTCTCAGGCAGTAATTGGATGCTCATTCAGTTAATGTATTATTACTAGGCCTTTTGGTGTAGAATCATTGCCTGCATGTTTGAGCAGGGATTTATGCCAAGCTCAACCTCTTCCCAATAGTTAGAACTCAACCTTGTCACTTGTTAAGTTGGCTTATGCCGTCTTGCATCTCTCAAAATAGTCCCACTTAGGAGAAGATACAGAAACAGAACAGTCCTATCTGAAGGGAGGACCTTCACAAGAAAACACAAATCCCATTGGTAAATTGTCCGGATTGCAAGATCTGGAGAACCATTCCATCTCAAACGCTGCAAAGTCTAATTGGGCCTCAGTGGCGAGTTTGGTTCCCGCTGTTGAATCAAGGGATTTAAGACCCATCAACAGGTTGGTTAGGCCAAATTAATAACCTGGGGATAAAAAAAAACTCAGTGAAAGGAACTCTCCTAATGAAGAAATATTAAGGTAACTGACCTAACTATGATCCATGCAAACCTATTACATTATTATCCCACGCAGGGTAGCGGAAATTCCATTTACAAAAATGTGTGCAGGAGGCAAAAATTGCCCTGTAGAACCAAATAGTCTCTGACTTGTTAGCATATGATGATGCATATCTTCATGGTACATGGAGTTGACCCCCTAGTTGAATAGGTGGTCAACAACCCCCAAAATTTTCCTATATCTTTGAAAATTGTTATAAAAGTGTAATTTTCATTTTCGATCCATTTATAAGGATATTTATCTCTATTTTAAAGAGATCAAAAGTCTCTTCAAGAGATAGTTGCAACCAATTGAATTAAATAAGTGAGCCAAGGGAGGCCTCACTTTGTGTTTCCCCCTAGGGGGTTGTTGTTGTGGTCTTGGAGCAAGTTCTCAATTTTTATTTTTTCTTTGCTTTTAAGTTTGCAACAACAAACACATATATTAGATTTCAAGTTGGAAAGTAATACTTTAATTGCTATATTAGTTTTCCCCTTTTGCAAAGTAGAACACTAATTGCTAGATTATATTTTATTTCATGCAATTTCAAAGTTGGCAATAAACCGTCTCCTCAACTCTTCGAAAGAGGCTAGTCAGTGAAGACTAGTAATTAGAAAACATTTACTTTCAACAATTTTATTTCTTGTTTAAAATAAATATTTCCCCTCGGCTCCCAGTGCGGTTCCTGACCCTTCCAGTTGTGAGCTTGTCTCGATCTTCTGGGAGTAAGTCTCACACACGCTGGTCTGGTCAGTGGTGATAGATTAATAGGGAAATCTCAAAAGAGAATTATTGATTGGCTTTAAGAACCGCCTAGGGGGAGTGTGGGAAGTTTCACTGAATACCTCAGGCTTGTTCCCCTCAGTGTTGGACATACAGCACCTCTAGTGGGCTTGTTGGTGGAACCATTGGGTTTCAAAAAGTTCTCTACAAATCTTAGAGCTAAAGGGATAACCTCTCGAGAGGCCAAATCTAGTTTAGTCAAACACTTTATTTTCTTGCAATAAAATTTACTCATTAACCTACCATCAATAAATCTAATAAAATACGCGATCTACATTGCCCACAATACTTTTAAGGCACTGGTATCAATTCTACATTTACAAATCCATTTGCTTCAAGTACTTTCCTTTCAGTAATTTACTTTGAAGCATCATTTAATTTACTTGCATCTATTATTATCTCAAGTATCCTTTTTATGCAAGTATATTTTATGTATCTTGTGGTGATTAATGGATCTATGTATGCTTTAGAATAATTTTTCTTTATGTATTGGTTAATGCAATAAACTCCTATAATACTAGTTGCTTAGATTTAAGTTTAAGCCTTAGATTATTTTATTAGGGACTACCCCCCTTGGCTTTGCTAGGAGTTGGCCTAGACAGAGGAGTTGAGGATTAGGTGACAACACCTTAACTCTCACTTTCCCTCAAGGAAACACCGAGTGGATTGAATATTTGTTCCACGTCTCCCAGGTGTGTATAAGGTGACAACACAGATAAAGTGGATGGAGTTGTTAATTTCAGCTCATGGAAGGAGAGGATTGGGTTGCTTCTGCAGGAGTGTGAGTTGTGGAACATTGTGGAGAACACACAAATGAATCTTGTGATGGTGCCTACAGATGCTACTCTTTTGGCCTCCTACACTAAGAAGAATATTAATGCTAAAAGAATCATCCTTGATGCCATTAAGGACCATGTGATTCTGCATGTGACTGGGAAATCCAATGCTTAGGAGATGTGGGACTCATTAACCAAACTTTACCAAAGTTCCAATGAAAATCGAAAAATCGTATTGAGGGAGAAACTAAAGACATCTAAAATGACCAAGACTGAAAATGTTTCCACCTATCTTACCAAGATAACTTAGAGGAGGGATGAACTTGGTGCTATTGGGGAGGTTTTTTCTAATAGTGAACTTGTGAGGACTTCTTTAAATGGGGTGACCAAACAATGGGTTGTCTTTGTTGAGGGCATTGTTGCAAGGGAAAATATGCCCATGGGATTGTCTTTGGGATGAATTCATACAGGAGGAAACTCGAAGCGGATATGTGCAAGGGAGTTCATCCATAGGTAATGAAGAGGAGAACGTGGCACTTGCAGCTAAAGGAAAGAACAAGTCCAAGAAGGGTTCCAAGGGTGGGAACAAGCAGAAGGGTGAAGGGAAGAAGGACATGAGTGAAGTCAAGTGCTTTGCATGTCACAAGTTTGGGAACTATGTTGGACAGTGTCCTAATAAGAAGAAGCAGACGACAACTTCAATAGATGTGGAGGAGTTTTCCCACAGGTTTGAGAAGGAGTATTCATTGTTTGTGTGTCTTTCCTCTAGAGCACCATCTACCAACATTTGTTACATTGATAACAGAGCCTCTTGCCATATGACAGGTGTTCATGAGTATTTCATAGATATTACAAAGATTGGGGGTCTTGAGGTGGTGCTTGGAGATGACTTAGTGGTCAAGGAAGTTGGTAGTGGGACAATATCATTTTAGAGGGAGTCTCTACCTCCCATTTTGTTGAGAGATGTCCTATATGTTTTGGGCTTGAAGAAGAACTTGATTTCAGTTTCCCCTATTGAGGATAGAGGATATGAGGTGTTGTTCCGTGATGAGAATGTGCTCTTGTATCCTAAGGGATGCAGTGTCACTTCTGCCAAAGTGATTGGGATCCGACATAAGAAGTTGTACATGCTCATGTTTCAGCCAATCGGAGCATTGATGCATGGCATCAACAATAGTGACCTTTGTGATTTATGGCATAGGAGGATGGCCCATTTTCATCATGGGACTCTAAGGATATTGAGAGATATTATGACTGGAGTTCCAAAGTTTAGTACAAAGCATCAGGAGGTGTGCAAGGGATGTGCTCTTGGGAATTACACCAAGACTATTTTTCCACACAATGAAAACAAAGTAGCAGGTATTCTTGATCTGATTCATTCTGATGTATGTGGTCCTATGTCTTCTATATATTTGAGTGGATTTGAGTATTATGTCATTTTAATTGATGAATTCTCCAAGAAGTCTTGTATTTTCTTCATGAAGACCAAAGGACAGGTTTTCAAGTGGTTCCAAGAGTTCAAAGCTCTTATGGAGAACCAAACAGGGAATAAATTCAAAGTGTTGAGATCAGGAAATGGAGGTGAGTATACCTCCAATGATTTCAATGAATTTTTTGTAAGAGAAGGCATTAAGAGACAATTGATTGTTCCCTACAACCCACAACAGAATGGGGTTGCTGAGGGGAAGAATAGGGATATTGTTGGGGCTGCGACAACCATGTTACATGATTAGGGGCTACTACTCTTTCTTTGAAATGAGGCATGCAACACTGTAGTTTATCTACAGAACATGAGTCCACACAAAGTCTTGGGGGATAAGACTCCTAAGGAGGCTTTCTTTGGGAAGAAGCCTAAGAGTGGACAGTTCAGGATTTTTGGGTGCCTTACATATTCACATGTCCCTTCTGAGAAGAGGACAAAGATAGAATCCAAGACAGAGAAGGGCATGTTTGTTGGGTATTGAGAGACTTCAAAGTCTTTTCGCATATACATCCCCTCCTTGAGGAAGACAATGGTGCAACGAGCTGTGAGATTTGAGGAGGATAGAGCCTTTAGGGGGTCACGGGATATTGAGCAGGTGGAGTAGCAGACTCCTCAGCTTCAGTTGAGTTCTTCACAGCGTACCGTGTCACAGAGTTCAGGACCACCTGATTCAAGGGATACTTGTCCACATGTGACAGGGTCACAGATTACTGGTCCTCAAGTTACCAGTTCAAAGAGTATTGTTTCTCAGATGACCTCGAGATCATCATCTTCAGGTACTCAATCTTTGTATTGGGATTGAGGGGGAGTCCCATCCACATGATGCTACTTTAGGGAAGAGGCAGCCTAAATGTCTATAGGACACCTTGAAGGAAGCTCAAGGATTTGTGGGGAATCCTAAGAAGACTGTGAGGAAGAGTAAACCTCCAAAGAGATTTTGCAACTAGTTAGCGATGGTGAGCCTTCCACCTTTGAGGCGGCAACAGGTTAGCAGGTCTGGAAGGATGCCATGGTGAAAGAGTACAATTCCATCATGAAGAATGGTGTTTGGGAGGTGATTTTGAGACCTGAGGGGAAGTTAGTGGCGACTTCTAGGTGGATATACAAAATCAAGTATGTTGTTAATGGCAGCATTGAGAAGTACAAGGCTTGGTTTGTAGCTCGGGATTTCTCACAAGTTGAGGGAGTATATTATGATGAGACCTTCGCTCTGGTTGCTAGATATCCTCGATCAGGGAAGTGATCTCCATTGCAGCAGAGATGGGTTGGAAGATCTATCAGATGGACGTCAAGACTGCATTCCTTAATGGTCTCATACAGGAGGAGGTGTACATAGAGTAGTCGCAAGGCTTTGAGGTGCATGGGAGATATTCTCATGTGTGCAGACTGAAAAAGTCTTTGTATGGACTAAAGAAAGCTCCTGGAGCTTGGTATTCAAGGATTGATACATACTTGTAGCAGATGGGTTTCGAGAAGAGTGAGGCGTATTGCAACCTTTACTTCATTGTGGTTGGGGAGGATCCTCTCATTCTTGTGCTATATGTGGATGATATCTTCATTCAGGGGTAGAGAGACTCATAGCTAGTTGCAAGGAGAGTCTTTCTTCAGAGTTCGAGATGAAAGGCATTGGACTAATGCACTATTTCTTGGGATTGGAGGTTTGGTAGGAGCCAGGACATATCTTTCTGGGATAGGGAAGGTATTTTGTTGAAATTCTGAGGAGATTCCAGATGGAGGATTGTAGGCCCATGTCCACACCCATGATAACCAACTAGAAGAAGCTTCATTCTTCTGAGTCAGAGTTGGTTGATCCTATTGCCATCCTTATACACACCTACCAACGTGGAGAAGTCTTCAAACCACTTGGTGTGTCCTTGGAGGCACAAGCCTAAGTCTGGACCCATTGTCACCTCAATCCAGACTTCTTCCATCTAGGTTCACTCCTAGGGAAGCCAAGGGCGATAGACCTTATTTAACTATGTTAAGTTTTAATTAATGATCTAGGAGTTAATTTTGGTTTTATTTAAGGATGTCCAACCCAATGAAAAGCAATGCAAATTCAACTTTCAAATGACAAGAAAACATTTTCTTTTACGATACAATAAATAGACCAATGCCTAAAATATACCCGAAGTTTAATTACAAAATTACAAAATATATCTACAAAATGAAAAACAAAATGAATTAATTATACAATGATTCTAACAATGAAATGACTTCTAGCTTTAAACAATTATTTCAAACTGAAAGAATACTTTCAACCCAATAAACAATGATACATCAACTCAAGTAAATATTCACAATGAAAGAGATAGCTTGAAATTGAAAATGCTTGGAAAGTTAAAACACATGGAAAGTAAACTGCTTTGGAAGTAAAATTGCACAACTTGAAAATAAATATAACTGAACTTGAAATTACAAGTGTTGTGAATGTAGTTGGCTGATTTTAATAGATTTTAAGTCTCTCTTGAGTTAGGGGGAATTAGAATGTGAGAGATACAATCCTAGACTATGTGACTACCCCAAATCCCTATTCCTTCAACCAAAAGAAGAAGGACAAACAAGGTCCTTCCCTAGCTCCACAGGTTAGATCCAAAATGCTTGGGCACTCAAGCAAGGAGGACACGTAGTACCGTGAAGCCGTCCTT
>SNQJ01S0121203.1:32246-50052 GCA_010110895.2 Picea sitchensis
ATATATAAGAAGGTTATAACAATCAAATATGACGCATACCATGATACCTCGGACCAATTACCTCATGGAGCAAGAGTCCTCTCAGATGCAAGCCCATGCCGGTGGTGATGGACACTGCTACTGCTGACAGGACAAGTCTGGTGGAGAAGAAGAAAGATGGGCCCTCCAGGGCCATGCTCAAGTCAACCCTGCTCTCGGTACTGCATGTATAGGACCATGTGGGCCTTGAGACATAATCTCCTAGTTATCCCTAGATATCGGGGATAACAGGCATCACCTCCCCTTGATCTAGCGAGAATCTGCAAAAAAAAAGAAGCAAATGCTTGCTGGAAAATATTGCAAAACACTCAAAAGCTTATTAATTTCTATTAGTACATAAAACATAAATTTTAAGAATAAAAATATGAACAATTTTTTTTTTATCTTAGATGACTATTTCAGAACAAAAAATTGCTTCAAATCAAATGGGAAAGACAAAAATGATAGCAGAAAATTATTGGAGGCTTTGGGTGGTTGAACAAGTAAATTTCCAGATCTGA
The DNA here is from genome assembly GCA_010110895.2 of Picea sitchensis. Taxonomy (NCBI): domain Eukaryota; kingdom Viridiplantae; phylum Streptophyta; class Pinopsida; order Pinales; family Pinaceae; genus Picea; species Picea sitchensis. Next base: position 32,786 of record SNQJ01S0121203.1, read on the forward strand.
AATTTACTTCTTCAAACCCTTTGGTGACCTACAACTGAGTGAATAATTGCTACAAAACCAACAAGGAGGTGAGTATAGCTAAGAGAACTTGCAAAATACTTTACAAATTCTATAAAAATAGCCCACAAAACAAATAGTAATACTACTATCAATTTTCCCAAGCAAAGTACTTTGCTTGGATCTCCTAGTCAAGACAATGTAAGAAAGAAATACACAAGAACAAAACAATAATATCACCTCATAAAAGAATCATGCAAATCATCAAGAAGACTCCCAATGCACATAAGATATCCTCCAAAGTTTCATTTATTCCAAGAAAAATATTGTTGCAAATACTTGTAGCAAGATTTACAATGTGAGAGAGAGAGAGAGAGAGAGAGAGAGAGGAGTGGGAGATATTTGGGCAGCATAAACTTTCTCTGATAATAGATGGAGAAATGAGGAGGGGTAGGCATTCTTTTATACTTAGGAGAGAGGAAATTCCTCCCTTGGATGAGCCCCAAGTGTCACACATCAAAGGGAAGAGGAAAAAGTCAAGGAGGGCGCACTTTTAGGGTTTTGGTAGTGATTAGGGTTTGAGGGGTCAGAGGGGAAGGTGGAAAACACCTTTTCCCTTCACTAAACATGAATTTAGACTCCAAGGAGGGCACACTTAGGGTTTTAGCCACCGTTTTGCTTTAATTTATCATTTTGGCCAAGTTGATGAGCAAGGGGGGCACACTTTTCCTAGGGAGCATTCACTTTAAGTTGTTGAATTAGCAGGGGGGGTTCTCTAAGTGGAAAATCACTTTTCCAATTTAGGAAAAAGGTTAGGAAACCTTTACCACTCTCTCTCTCTCATGACTTTATTCACTTTTTACAATTTTTGTCTTTTTACCTTAGCCAATTAAATCCTAACTTTTGACTAACTTGGTCATGGGTTGATCCTTGGTCTTGGACCTTGGTGGATAAGACCCCAGAAAAGGTTTTGGGGCTACTTGATCCTCGATCAAGTATTTTGTTGGTGTATGATTTTCCTTAAAGAAGGGCATGACCACATGAGGGATAAGTCCCATATGCAATGATGATAAAGTAATAAGATCACCATGAAAATGAATGAACGAGTATTGCCACTTTGTAAACCCTCCTTAACCCTCTCCTACCCTTGCTTGTGTGATTTGGGGTTTTATGTTGTTTTGTCTTAAAGGGAAATTAAAGTTTAAATTAAATGTTTATTATATAATGTTTAAATTATTTAATTTAAACATGTTATATTAGTTATTTTAATTTAATTTTTATTTTAATTACCCTAGCCTAAACTATAAATAGAACCCCCTACCCCTCACATTATACACTAGTTATCCTATTCTCTTGTGCTTCTATGTCTATGGATTTGTTTCCTTGCTGCGGCCCTTCTGCTGGTGTAGAGTCTCCTTGATGCAGCCTCTTCTAGTTTATGTTGTAGAGTTTGTGGTGTGGCTGCGGCTCCCTTTGAGGGCTGACTGTGGGGTGCGGCCACTCTCCTATCTGCTGTGGTAATTCTGTGTGGGGTGCGGCCCCTTTTCTATCTACTGTGTGGGGTGCGACCCCTCTCCTATCTACTATGGTAAGTCTGTGTGGGGTGTGTCCCCCTTTCCTATCTGTTGTGTGAGGTATATGAGGTGTGGCCCTCCTATCTTCTGTGGTAAGCCTGTGTCACGGGCAACCTCTCTCTTGTTCTGTTGTGTGAGGGATGACAGTGGTGCTGACAGTGGTGCGGCCCCTCTCCTTTTGCTGTGGTGAGCCTATAGGGTGCGACCCCTCCTTCTGCTGTGGTAAGCCTGTAGGGTGCGGCCCTTTCTTCTATTACCGTGGGGTATTTTTTGTAAGCCATGACCTCCCTTAATGTGTGAGGGTTTATCCATAGTTTTTTTGTGTGGGGGTTTGAATGATTTAAGCCTTCTTTGTTTGAGGGTTTGACTGTGTGAAGTCCTTCTGGTTCTATTCTTTTGGTGGCAAGAAAGTTCCTTCATCACTTGGAAAGAGATCCACCTATATGGTGGATCTATGAGATGAACCTTGTCTGAGCATAATAACAAATGGTTCCACATCTCTTGTGGTGACTGTGACTTCTTCAGAGGTAAGGTTTAAGGTTCAAGTAAGCTATCTACTAATCTCATTCAGATCTGAACCATGTTTTGATTTCAGTACTGTTTTGATCTATATAGATTTGTGTATCAGCATTGACAGTTTTAGATCTAAACTATATATTGAGTTTCTCTCTTGTTTCTATAGTTTTGATTTACAGTTAATGATCATAAAGTTTTTGAGTTTAGATTTGTATATCTATATTTAAGTTTAAGTCCAGATCTGTGCTATAGTCTTACTCTTTATCCATATTATCAGATCTCCTAGATCTGTACACTGTTTAAGTAGTAGAGATTGATGTCTAAACAGTAGATCTAGTTGTTACACTCATTGAAATTTAAAAGATACGACTGTTATGCTTTACTGCCCTAATTCTAACATGGAATCAGAGCTTAGGGCGTGAAAAGAGCTCAAGATTTGCAGACTTGAGTCTGCGAAGATCCTCTTCTTAAAGTTTGTTTTGCAGATCAGAAGTAAGGAATGGTTTCCTGTGTAGATTTGAGAAGGAAACAAAGTTTTCAATTGTGGTTAAGCTACAAGGTAAGCAAATACCTTCACTCTCCTTAGCAGTTCTATTACCTCTTCTGAAAAGGAAATTGTTTATTGGTCATTTATGCTTTGGAAAGGAACTTAAATTATTTTCATTTCTAACTGTTAGAAAATGACTAGAACAGATTGAACATAAGAAAGTTCAATCTCTTTATTATGCATTGTTAGTCAAGGTCCAAGAATGATACCTGACTGCCCCTTTCTATGTGGTACATTGCAAGCTTCAGAATTGGTTTATAGACCTCTCCTAGTATATATCTTTGTCAACAGAAGGTACTCCTTGGGAACTGTTTCTACTTATTTAAATCTCTGTGTCACTAACAAACTTGGAAAGTGTTGGAGGTTATTGACTCTGTTTCTATTTGGAAAATAAGATCCGAATGTTGTGGCAAGCTCTACTTGAACTGAGTTCTCTAGTTTGGCCTCTGTTTTAACAAAGCTCGTTCACCTCACTATGTTTCTCTCTGCTGGAACTACCCCTATGACAAGAAGATATTCTTTACTTTTTTATTTTGACTGATTGACATGAAGACTCTTGTTTATTGTCTTGTACACTTGTGAGATGCAAATTTGGGTGCCAAAGAATACATGTTTGGATCCTTGGTGGGGTGACCAATGCGATATGGGAGAGTTTTCCTTGTTAGTAAAATCTAGAGGCTAGGGTCCTTTATCTCTGGAAGGGATTCTTAGTAAATCCTCTAGTTTACCCTTGATCATCTATTGATTTCCAAGATTTTTGTTTAACTGAAAATTAATGATAAACTTTTCTTCTACTAAGTTAGGTCGTGTTAATCAAAAGTATGATACAAATGCTTGGAAATGCAACCATCATCTTAAGATGATATGTGATAGGTTTAAGGTTTTTACTACTAATGCTTGGTGAGTGCTCAACTTTCATTTGATAAGCTTTTGACAAAAATACAATGACTTGAACATAACTACTGGTAAAAGATCCTTAAACTGTGTAACCTTACTAAATGACAACACCTTATGCACTTAATATGTTTTTGTACTACAAGAGTACTCAAGCCTTAAAGTTAACCACATTACATGAGTGGTGGAAACTTGGAAACAACATTGGTACTTGGTTTTGAAGAAGAACATGTGTGGGTCAACTTATGTAAGAACATATTTTGTCATTACAGTCCTTTTTAAAGACGTATTGTTTTGCATATGGATGAATTTTGCTTTTTCCATAGGATAACCACTTAAGAATATTGGAATTACTTGAACTAACAGATTTTTATGAAAGTAAAGTTCAAGTATGTCTGAAATCCTAAACAGGTGTCATGGATATTCTTTGTGACTACAAGTGAGATATGTTTACCTTCCTGTATCCATGGAATACTGTCAGAATCTCACATGTATTTTTATGACCAAGGAATACAAGTGAGATATGTTTACCTTCCTATATACATGGAATACTGTCAGAATCTCACATGTATTTTTATGACCAAGGAAGTTGTACTTATTTTTGATGTAAGCTAAGTCTTTCTCCCTGGTTGGAAACCCAACTGTCTGTTATGAAAAACAACTTGTAACTTTGGGCTACTGGTTAAAGAGTCCAACATTTTACCGTGACAGTTGGGGTATCTTTATTTTGAGAACCCTATCCTTTTTTCATTGAATTAGAGCCATTGGCACATGAGCTCTGAAGTCTGACTCAGCTTTACATATTGAACTTGGTACTAACACCAAGAACATCTTGAAGCGATATGAATATCAAATCAGAGTCAAAAGTTTGTATAGGTTCAGAGGGAGCCAATTTGCATATGGCAGAAAGACAGATATGTTATGAGACTCAGAGGGAGCAGTACCTATATATGAATTAGTCCTTGACCTACAACAGAACTGGTAGCTTAATAGAATATAGGGACACTATTAGTTTCTTTAAAAGGAAACCAGCCTGGTGCCAAGAAATACTAAAGGAAGCAGAAAAACTTTTAAGCATCCAAAGGGCATTTTCAAAGAAAGCAGAAACCAAATAAGTATTCCGGCCCTACAGATAAATTGAATCTTGTGATTGATTCAGAACCTTCCACATTTGAAATGAGGGAAGATGCTGTGATAGAAAAGAATGATGTATGGTTAGTGTTTTCAAAGACCTCGCGACAAATCAGTGGTAACCTAAATTGGCCTTATGAGATAAAGCCTACAACAAATAATTGTATTGAGGTTAAAGTTGTGACTCATGAAAGAAGAAATTATCTATGACTAGACCCTGACTTTCATCAGGATCTTTTGTCACAATTTTGTTTTTGGATATTTCTTAACAATGAAGTTATGCAAGAGGCTATCCATGGGAAAGATTCCCATAGACTATAACAATCTTCGAAAGCTTGGTATGAAAGTATTGACAGAGTCTTGGTTTCATCCTTATATAAAGATTATCCAAAATCTTTATTTTATCTTAGGATGATCTGTTCCTTACAGGAAAAGAAATTTTTATACATAGCTCAGACTAAGAGGGAGCTCTTCAGCAGAAGTTAAGACTTGGGTTTTTTACATTACTTTCTGAGCTTGAAGATTTTGGCATAAATCAGGAGAGATATTTCTCTCATAGGGTAAATATGTAGTTAATGTGCTTTGCAGATTTGGCATGATGGACTGCAAGTCCATAAGCACACAAATGATCTCTTCTAAAGAAACTACGAGATCAGGCCATAGGTTCAAATCCAAAAGATCCCACCTTATATTGGCAGATTATTAATTTATCTCGTAAATACGAGACCAGACATCTGTTATGCAATAAATGCACTCAGCCAGTTCATGTGTGAATCGACGCATTTACATATAGTTACTATGAAGCATATTCTGAGATATGTTTCCAGTGGAAGTGTAATGCTCCACGTTTTTACAGATTTAGTTTGGATGGGCAATACAGTGAATCGGAAGAGCACTTCCAAATTTTGCTTCAGTTTGGGTTCAGAAATGATTTCCTGATCCAGCTAGAAACAGGGCTCCATAGCCCAAAGCACTGAAGAGTCAGAATACATTGTTGCAAGCAGAAAAGCAGTGTGGCTTGGGAAGCTACTCTCCGACTTGTTCAGTTCAAAGCTTGAACCCACAGTCATTCACTGTGACAATCAGAGTTGTGTAAAGCTCATTGAGAATTCAGTGTTTCACAACAGATCGAAACGCATTGAGATGAGATATTACTTTGTCCGGTACATGGTTCAGAAGAACGTTCTCAGCATTCAATATGTTCCGATAGCAGAACAGACAACATATATTTTCACCAAGCCACTGTCCCTGACAAAGTTTGTATACTGTCGTGAGAAGCTTGGTGTAGCTGAGAATGCCTCTCTTGCTGAGAGGGAGTGTTAAATTTATAGCAGCTGCAAGATCCATTCTCCGGGAGGATGGAAAAGAACCTAGCTGAGATCTAGGTCCCTCAAGTGCACCCCTGGGGTTTCTTTGTCTGGGACCAAATAGTCAGTGCCATGGCAAAAGACCCTTGTAAGGGCCCCCAGTAGATGACTGGGGTTCTTGGTCTGGTACCAAGCAGTTAAGACCCCTGAGAGGGCCCCCATGAAATTTGATAGATATTTGGGGTTCTTGAGTCTGTACCAGCGATTAAAAGACCCTGAGAGAGACTGATGAATGGTGGGGTTCTTGGTCATTACCAGCCCAGTTAAGACCACAGAGGCCCCAGGTAGATCACTTGGGGTTCTTGAGTACAGTACCCAAGCAGTAAAAGACCCCACAGAGAGGGCTAATATCTGATTGGGGTTCTTGATCTAGGACCAAGCGATTAAAGCCCCTAGATAAGCCTTTCAGGGCCCTGGACATAGTCTAGGTACCCATGCACAATGGCATGGGTTGATCCATAGTCTTGGACCTTGGTGGATAAGACCCCGAGAAAAAGGATGACAGGGCTACTTGATCCTCGATCAAATATTTTGTTAGTGTATGACTTTCCTTGAAGAAGGACATGACTACATGAGGATAAGTCCCATATGCAATGATGATAAAAGTAATAAGATCACCATGAAAATGAATGAACAAATATTTCCACCTTGTAAAACCCTCCTTAACCCTCTTCTACCCTTGCTTGTGTGATTTGGGGTTTTTTATGTTGTTTTGTCTTAAATGGAAATTAAAGTTTAAATTAAATGTTTATTATATCATGTTTAAATTATTTAATCTAAACATGTGATATTAATTATTTTAATTTAATTTATATTTTTTATTACCCTAGCCTAAAACTATAAATAGAACCCCTACCCTCACATTATACACTAGTTATCCTATGCTCTTGTGCTTCTAAGTTTATGGATCTGTTCCCTTGCTTTTGCAGAAAAGCCCTTCCTGGCAGTGTAGAGTCATGTATTTAGGCCTCTTCTATTTTATGTTCTTGAGTTTGTGGTGTGGTTAAGCTCCTTTTGAGGGCTGGCCAGTGAAACTGCGTCCCCTCTCTATCATTGGTAAGTGTGTGAGTCACGGCCCTTTCTATCTGTTGTGTGTGGGTATATGAGGGTCTGGCCCTCTCCTATCTATTGTGGTAAGTTTGTGTGGGGTGCGGCCCCTTTCCTATCTGTTGTGTGGGGTATATGAAGAGATTAAATTTTCCTGTCTGTTGTGTGCTTGTGTGTCATGCAACCCCCTCTTTCTTGTTACGTTGTGAGGGGTTGGCGGTAGTGCGGCCCTCTCATTACTGTTGTGGTGAGCCTTTTAGGGTGCGGCCCCTCCATTTTTTTTTGTGGTGAGCCTATAGGGTGCAGCCCTTCATTCTCCTGTGGTAATCCTGTAGGGTGCGGCCCTTTCTTCTACTAATGTGGGGTATTTCTTTAAGCTACGACCTCCCTTAATGTGTGAGGATTTATCACAGTTTTTTCTGTGTGGGGTTTGAATGATTTAAGCCTTCTTTGTTTGAGGATTTGACTGTGTGAAGTCCTTATGGTTCTATTCCTTTGGTGGCAGAAAGTTTCTTCATCTCTTGGAAAGAATCACCTATATGGTGGATCTATGAGCTGAACCTTGTCTAAGCATAATAACAAATGGTTCTACATCCTTGTGAAATTTGACTTTGACTTCTTAATTAGGTTTAAAGGTTAGGATGGCTATCTACTAATCTCATTCAGATTTGAACCCTGTTTTGATTTCAGTTCTGTTTTGATCTATATAGATTTCTGTATCAACATTGACAGTTTTAGATCTAAACTATATATGAGTTTATCTCTTGTTTCTATAGTTTTGATTTACAGTTAATGATTAGAAAGTTTTTGAGTTTAGATCTGTATATCTATATTTAAGTTTGAGTCTAGATCTGTGCTATAGTCTTACTCTTTATCCATATTATCAAATCTCCTAGATCTGTATATTGTTTAAGTAGTAGAGATTGATGTTTGAACAGTAGATCTAGTTGTTACACTCATTGAAATTTAAAACATACTCATTATGCTTCTTGCCTAATTCTAACAAAATTTTCCATTATATGGAATTTTAATAAATTAAAAATACAAACTTAGGTCAGAAAAACTCTAGCATGGTCATTTACAACATTCCTAGACCTTATTCTTGCTGGGCTCGATCATTAGAGCGTCTTCACCACTTTGGAATATTATTGTAGTGAAAAACTCAGGATAATTAAAATGGCACATTGGAAGGCCAAATTAGTCTGAGGAAAAAAAATATTCGATGAAAGGACTTCTCTAATGATAAATTCCTAGAAACTAACAAAATATGACTCATGCTGACCTATTACATTATTATACCACACAAGAGAGTGGACATTACGAGTAGATAGAAAGGCGTGTCAACAGGAAAAATTTGCCCTGTTGAGCCATAAATATTCAAAATATGTTGTACCATACAATTTTATGGCTTCATGGTACTTGACGTTGAACCCTAGTTGAAATAGGTGGTCAAAATATCCCACGATGTATCGTCCGTTGATTGGCTCGTTGATGTGTCGAGGTCAACACTAAAATTCTAGATCTTTGATTTAACATCCAGCACTCTCAATGTCGGTTTATGTGGAAATTCGGAAGTGCATTGAATTAGCGATAAGGAATTGTGCTCAAGTACCTGTAAAGAATTCTACGGTGGATTATGCTTTTGGACTATGAGAGAGGTATGGAGTTAGATTGATTAACCTGATGGACTCGGATTCAAAATGGGATCGTCATTGTGAAAGAGTACTTCAAGTTGTTCTTTGGATTGGGTTCAATAATTGTATCTTGGTTCGGTCGGGCTTAAAATTAGGTGGCCTTTGAGTTACCAGGAGAGCATTATCGCCATCAATCGGAGCCCAGTTGTGAGGCCATATGGATTCACAAGTTCTTGGTTAGGATATTTGGTAATGCGATTTGAGACCCATGGTGATTTATTGTGACAATGGGAGTTGCATAAAACTCTCAGAGAATCCATTTTTTCATGATAGGTACAAACACATTGAGATTATGTATAACTTCATCAGGGACTATGTTCAGAGATGGGAAGTTGAGCTAGGTTATATATCTACAGATGAGTAGGTGGCGGACATCCTCACTAAGGCTTTAGGAAGAGGCAAGTTTGTACCCTTTAGAGATAAGATGGGAGTAGTGAGGAACACCTTCCTTGGTAGAGGGAGTGTTAAATAACTAAAAATTACTAAGGACAAGTGTTTCTCTGGCTTAGGTGCCTAGGAGTGAGAAAGTGTCCAATGTGGTCCTTAGTGAATTAATTTTATGAGAGATAAAATTAAGAGTGACTTTAGGGAAATTTCATGAAGTGGGTGACTAAAGAGACTTTTAATCACCACCATTAATCTAATAAAATATCCATCGTTGGATCATGAGACTCTTCATTTTCCCTCGTGTAAGGTCGACTTAGGGATTGAGGTGCCCATCCTTTGGCATTCTTCATGAGCATTTATAGAGTGTTGAGAGAGAGAAGTTGAGCTAAGGAGAAGGAGGGAGAACTCGCTGAAAGTGTCACGATTTTGAAGGAAAAAGTACAACATGCAAATCGAGGAAAGGTACAGCAAAGAACAAATGCGTACAATATGGATTTGGGCATGTCATCTAACACTTAAGTGGCACAAAATCAAGGGAAATTTTCCTTGATCATGAAATGGCCTTTTCACGCTCTTTGTCTCTTTTATTTTCTTCTTTCTTTAATATCTTGATGGAACTTGGCTACTTCCCTTTGAATTTTGTGAGCTTTTCTTTGTATTTGTTTGTTTTGGAAGCAACAATTACATGGAGTCCTCCTGCATAAAAGGTATATCTCATGGATCATAGTCAATAGTATCTAGAACCTCATCAAAATCATCATTGCTAGTGTAATTAGGGTCATTCTGATCCAACACATGCTTCCTGGACACCTCTCGGTTATAGAGAATATTAGTACCATCTTCCATAGGAATGTGTGCATGAGTGAGTTCCACATTGAGAGAAACCTCCGAGGGTGGTTTCCCAACTCCTTGATAAAACATGCACCAAGTGCCTGGAACATCAATCACCACTATGTTCATGATAAGGCCAATGTGAGGGAAATCTTCAAAGTAGACTTCCACGTCTTCTATGAGAACATAAACCTTCACCTTCTTGGAATCAATATACAAACATTTCCATATGGGTGATTGTCTTCAAACCAAGTTTTTTCATGACCTTCAAAGACATCACATTTGCCGAGGGCCTGAAATCTAGTACAAAATTTTTCAAGTGGAGATCATTCACACCAAGAGATATGTAAAGGGGAGGGTTGGTATCCCTCTGCCAATTATGGTATATGGTGTTTAAAATCATAGGGGGATATTCTCCCTTATTTGGCACCTTCAATGCCTTAAGCACTTCTCTTCTGACATAAGGGATCTTGCATATTTCCACCTCGGGAACTGACATATTCATATTTCCAAACATGTCTCAGATGTCTATGTTCAAATGAATTTCTTCGTTCTATGTAGGCTTAGGAAGCAAATCATGGATTAGGTGGGAGGGATGGGGTATTTCATTATTGGTTGGATGGAGCTTCTTTTCTCGGTGAGATGGGGCTTGTCTCTCCTAAGTGCAGGAGGAAGGAGAGGAACCTTATTCCTTTTAGTGTAAGTCAAGACTTACCTCTTCTTCAATTCTATCCTTTGATCCTCGGTCAACTAGTTGAGAACTCTGATTCATGTCTCTCTGCCCCCCCTTTTCCGTATTTCATCAAGTTGTTTCTATGTGATGTCCACATACTCATCATCCTCATTCTCGTCTTGGAAAGAGAAGATTGTATCTATGAACTTCATATTGTCAGTGAGTCCTCCTCTCTCCTGGTGAATTCCACTTTCGGATGAGGTTCTTGATAAGGAGAGAAACATTGTGATTCATCAATGTTGACCATCCCAATGGGCTTCAAAGTATCAGGAGCCTTTTCCTCCTATTGATGCCTTTCCTTCCATACTATAGCATCCTTTTGTTGTCTAACGAATGGAGCTCTCGGATCATTCTAATTCCTCTCCAAATTTGCCAATCGAGTCATAACTTGATTCTGAGTCTGAACGAACTGAGTATTCATATGATCAAGCTTTTAAGCTATGAGAGCTATTGGATCTGGTGCAGTATTTCTTGATATATTCATCTTCTCTTCTGTCTTGGCCTGAGGATGTTGAAAAGGATCAATCTTGGAGTGGAGAAGATTCTCCTTGATCTTTGCATTGTACTCTTTGGACAATGAAAAAGTATTGAGTTTCTTATCCTTAGGATGAAACCAAATTTCCCTTTAAAGGAATTCACATAGAGGAGACGTACAACTGCATCTGATGGGTACAAATATTTTGGGATGTGGCTATACATTTTGACAAATCTAGTGTCAAATTCAATCACTATTTCATTCTCCTTCTTCTTAATCTGATTGAACCAAGTCATTAGCATTCCACTATCCTTATTTATTTCCCATCTTCTCTTGAACAACTTAGAGAAATATTCATATGATGCTAGATGATTGTCAGGAAATCCTTTGAACCACCTTTTGGCATCTTCAGTAAGAGATGTGGTTAGTAGCTTCATTGCCACATCTTCATGTTCCACTCCTTCATTTCCATGTTTCAACCAATTGCATATAGGAGTGATATTTGGTTGTGACCACATTGTTTCCTAGAAACTCAGACAACCATTTGTTGTTGTTTTCTTCAGGCATGGTATTGGGGTATCCATCAATGGCAGCCATGTTCAAGGGCTTGTAGAGGTCTTTCCCGAGACAAATTCGTTGGTGCAAAGAGGAGATTATCGTGGAAAAGAGTTTTGACAAAGGGGGAGTTAAATGGAGGCTTTTATGTGTCCCTTTAGAGGAGTAGGAGCTCGGAGAGGATGGATAGAAAGTAGTTTTTAAAACGACCCGGTAGACTATAGCGGGGCGAAGAGGGGTAGACAGGGTCACTAGAGGTCACTTGAGCAGATGAGGTTATAATTAGAAAGTGGCATTTAGCTAAAAGTGACTAAAAAGCGCTTTTAAAGTGCTTTTGAGCTAAAAATAGAGAAATTGATTAAGTGAGGAGATAATAATAGTGTCAACAGATTAGGGTTTTGGTGAGTGTATGAAGGAGGAAGCGACCTAATTCATCATTATTGTCATATTTTGAGTTGACAGGTTGAGGAGAGTGACTTCAAATAGTCACGGGAAGATCATCATATCTTTCATTGTGCTTGAACAACATTTATACAAGTTGCAACAGTGAGGGAACACCTATTGGTGAGAGTAGCACTTCTAAGGAGACCTAGTGATTCGACTTGTCCCAGTCAAGAAGAATCTAGTGATTCCCCCCTTCCGACCCAGTTGACATGAGGGTAGGATGCATCTATTACCTAGTTTCTCGTCAAATTCCAAAGGAGAAATCATCTTGACATTACTCAACGGTGAGGTCACGGCGGATTGAGAGAAGCGTTTCGGGTTCCTGAGAGTTCATCAGATCATATTAAGGGAAATCCTTCTCACCCATTTTAGAGGAACCTAGGGTGCTCAATTTGAGACCCACCCACCATGAGATTTTGTTGGTGGAATCTCTAGGGCGTAGTTACCCGTGAGAGTTGAGAGTGCATTCCCCGGGGATCCATTTTGAGATCCATACGGATCGTTAGAATTACGTTAATGCAGTACATTAGTCCCTGGAAGCGTGTGTGAGGAAAGACACCTTTGTTTGGGACAGTTTCTAGGCCAGTCCTAGAGGTTTATCCACCAAGGCGAACTTCCTAGTCTTGCAACAATTGTTGTGCGAGTTGTCGTACCTTGCAGCAGATCTGCCATCTCACATCTCCATCCAAAAATAGTCTTCTACTTTCTGGGTATCATTGTTATTGTTTATTTCTTGTATTCCAACTCAGATCCTTTTGTCTTTGATCTAACCGAGTGATCTATTTTATTGAGTCGCATGCGGCATTGTACTCGGTCTTAGAACGCATAATATATTATTGCGGTGTTTGGTTTCCTTATTTATTTGCATGCTTATTCATCTGATATTAAACAACTCTTTACCTAAAACACACATGCAAAAAACACCACACATGTTAAAACCTAATTAATAAACACATCCAGAAACCCAAAATGTATCAATTTCAACATCGGATACGAGACAATTTAGTCACCTATTACGATCCCGGTGAAGTAGGGATATTAGGAGCTTCTGCTGTAAACTATGGAAGGTTTTAATCCTTCCAAGGGAAAGTCTTTAGAAGATGGGTTAAGCGGTGGTGTAATCGTCAAATGAGATTCAACTCATCAAAGGGAAAGAAGGGAAGACTTCCCTCCAAGTGGTCGCCAATAAGCTAGAGTAAAGGCTTTGGGATCGAGAAGCTTGCCAAGGTGTTGACAGAGGGAATGTAGAGGATTCAAAATCCTCCCGAAAATGATGTAAAACATTGCTCATACAGTTATATAGGGTGGGAGAAAGGCTTGAACCAATACACAAATGTGGGACAACTATGAGTATCTACCCACTATGACCTTAGATATGGACACTCCTCACTTTAGTGATGATGAAAATCACCTGAGGGAGTCAGTGACCCTAGGGGGAATGAAATGAAAAAGTGAGTATGAGAGTGAAAACCCCTATAGGTCAACTTAGGAAGTGGAAAATGGCTGGGGTAAGAGTCTTGTTGGTAAAGGTAGGTTTCAGTAAAATGTACACAAAATAGTATTGTACCTACTCGAGACAAGACATAATGGAGATATGCAAGTCAAAATATCAAATGAACAAGCAAGTGAAGCTTCGTCCTGTATTGCAGAAGTAAACAATAATATATACTAGAAGTAAATGATAACAATGGCTGCAAAATGTGTCACCAGAAGCCTAGTAAGATGCAAGAGACTAAGCTAGTAATTACTAGTTTAACTCAAGTGTAATGAAACAATACTTTAGTGACAATAGAATGGGGTTAGGTAGTGTTTGGAGAATTATAATGTGGAAGTGGTACGTATCAAAATTACTCTCTGACAACAGAATTCCAACCACCGAAACTAACAAGTAAGCCATCCAAAAGATTCACGATAACAAGTAGATTTATTATGGCAACCTTCAAGCAAATTTCAATGGTTGAAAAGTAGGTTAAAGAAAGAGTTTTAATGTGTTTTTCTGCAGCCCTAATGGATATGAAAAATTTTGATATAGCAACAAGAGATACTTGGCCAAAGTAGACACTGTAGGGGCTCAAGGTAGCCAATAGCATATAGAATTGAAACCACTTTAAACAAATGAAATATCTCAATAAAACAAGTTTCTCAATGCAGATTTGATTTCTCCAATGCAATTTTCAGATTATTGCTTTAGATCTATTGGGTAATGGAATCTTGATTGTAAGAGTTGGATCCACTACACTTCTCTCTGGGTGCAATCCTTTTTACTGCCTTGAGATAGTAACTCCAACAAGGTAAAGTCTAGGAGGTGTAAACCCTTTTACTCCTCTAACAACCTTTGAAGAATGACTTATCAAATAACAATTAATATGAAACTTGGTGGAAATTAATGCCCTTTTACTCCTCCAAAGGTTTTAGACATGTATGAACATGAAACAATAAGAAAATACCAACAAAATGAAAAACATTCCTTACCAATTCCACAAGAGAGCAAGATAAACCCTATCTTTACCAAATAAATTCCATTCACAAGCAAGAAATAAGCCTCCAAGAGAAGTGTGCCACTTGGCTCACAATGAGCAAGTAAGCATCCACAAAAGTTGCACAAGAGAGAGATAGTCCAAATGTCCAAAGGCCAAAATTTCAACCAAGTAGTCTTCCCTAATGAGAGAGCTATGATAAAAAATAAAATGATCCAAACTATTTTATTTATACAAGGGCTTCTAAAAAGTGTTTGTCCTGAGAGAATTGGGGTAAACCACTAAACAAGGGTCATCCCCTTAATTTTCTTTTAAAGTTTCAATTTTGCACAAAGAAACCCTAAAGGTGGCGTCTTGGCACTTCCTAGCCAAGTCGTTGAGATTGGAGAAGAAATCATGGGGCCTCTAAAGGCTATCCCTCCATGATGCAAGGGATTCTCCATGTAGCATGTCAATAATACTCCAACAAGTGATCTGCCACCACCATCAAACCTAGCTAGTCAAGGCGTCAGTCAGAAAGAGTGTTATAAGGCCTCTAAAGGCAAGTGGTTGGACTAGAAAGGGCTAGTGTCAACCTCAAAGGCATCCTCTGCTCCTCAAGGGAAATTTCCATCATCTGTCGGCTCGGTGTGTGGGTGATGACATCTAGCCTGTGTGCTTCATGCCCCAATGAAAGCCCAAGTAGGCTTGTTCCTCCAAATCGTCCATCAAACAAGGTCACGCAATGACAGATGAGTGCACCCTCAGGGTCTCAAGTCAAATGTATCATGGCAATTAAATCACATTTAATAGAGCCATCTAAACATGTGCATCAATACTACCTTATGAAAGAATTAGACAAGTGCTCGACACCCTATGCAACTTGCCAAGTTTAGGTATGAAGGGTTGTCAATGTGACCTATTAGGTGAGTCGTTCTTCAAATCAAGAGGTGTTTCTAGGTCACCAGAGTATCATAAGTCTATCATAAGACTATCATCAGTTTGACCTATTTGATATTATCTTAATGGATATCCTGAGTATCATAAGTCTATCAATAAAACAAAATAGAGCTGTTGGCATATCATATCGTTCTCGAATCATAGAGTGGACTAGAAGCATTGCTGGACCTTGACCCTGATCTGGTTCGGCGATAAGTAGGCATCGAGTGCGATGATCAATATGTGGACCCGGCTCAGCGTGGCGCTCCGTCCGATACACCTTGAGAACTCATGTCAATCACATGCGTAGGATCACTAATATAATGTCTCAAAAACAGGATACATGAAAACATCGTGCATCGCCTCAAAGAATGAGGCAAGGCTAGTCAATAAGCCACCGGGCACAGTGCTCCTTGATTTGTAGGAAAGGTTTAGGTAGCTTGAAGTGAGGCTCAAAGTAACAGAAGCCTAGGTAGCTTGAAGTCAGGGCTCAAACTGGCGTAACAAGAGCTTCCCCACCCACTGTCACCTCGATGGGGAGCTCTTTCTATTTAGGGTGGCTAATCCCTAGGGAGACGTCCCTAGTAATTTGGGGTCTTGAAGGAAAAGGATCAAGGGTTTAAGGCTTCAGAGGTTAAGGTAAGCTTTCCCTTCACATATTACTGCCAAATGGATAGTCAAAGGGAAGATATTCCACTGAATGGCACCTGTTTGTGAGACAAGGCAAATAAAACTAGAAATGTGCTGCAGTGGTTAGTACTTCAAAACATTAATGACTATCTTTAACACATATGAGCAATAATAGATGTAATTATTGACGAAGTAAATGATTGCAAATAAAGCTAAAGGCTTATAATACTTCTTCAATAAATACAAAGTGATACTTGCATTCAATGTATAAAATCAATCTTTATCATATCACAATACAATAAATCTGCTCATACATAAATATTGTTGTTGCGTCACTATGCAGATTTAGGGTGACGTCAACCCTACTATTAGGTTAATTTTGAAGACAATGAGAGGAACGTTTTGTCAATTAAACTTATGAATATGATCAATAACTCAAAGTCTACTAAAAAGATGACTATACCACAACGTTTTGAAGCCAAACAAGGGTTTAAATAAGTATGACTTCACCTTAGGGTTAGGGTTAGGTTAGCTAGACAAATAGGTGGACGTTTGGTTAAATTGACCAATGAAATTGATTAATACCTCTATGGCTATCAAAGGATGAGTCAGCCGCAACTTTTAATCCAAACAAAAGTTCAAATAAGTCAAGACGTCATCAATAAGCTAGGGTTAGTAGAAACGCTAGGGTTAGTTAGGGTTTCAAATCAAGAAAGTTTGAAAGATTGTGTTGAACATACAAGACTCAACGTTTTGGTTTCAGACTAGTGCCTTGGGTTAATGGAGTCAAATGGAGAAAGGATAATGGCTTGGAAGGACTTAAACCTAAGGACGGGAGGGTTAGGTTTAATGGTGCTGCAATGGCAGGGCCACCAAATCAAAACCCTAAGGGGAGAAGGCTCATTCGGGTGTAGCTAAAGCTAGGCCTCATGCTCCTCCCTCTTTCCTCAAGACTCTTTGGCAAAACGGCTAGCTATAAAACATAAATCTATGGCTGAAAAGTGTTGCTTGGGGACAAGGCTTTTCAAACCCTATAAGTCAAACCCTAGG